>CAUYON010179031.1:0-14082 GCA_963573935.1 Arctocebus calabarensis
GGGGTGTAGGACCTCGGTATCAAGAAAGAGGGCATGGTTCAGCGCCTGTGGCTCAACAGGCTAAGGTACAAGCCACGTACACCTGAGCTGGCGGGTTCAAATCCAGCCCAGGCCCACCAAACAACAATGACGGCTGCAACCAAAAAATGGCCGGGTGTTGTGGCGGGCGCCTGTGGTCCCAGCTACTTGGGAGGCGGAGGCAGGAGACTCGCTTGAGCCCAGGAATTGGAGGTTGCTGTGAGCTGTGATGCCACAGTACTCTATCCAGGGTGACAGCTTGAGGCTCTGTCTCAAAAAAATAAAAAATAAAAAAATAAAGAGGGCAATGCACAGGTTAGTCAGAGATAACAATGAAACAGGACTACAGCCCCAAAGACCACACTACGAATCTTGTGATCCCGCAATAGAAGATGAATCAACTAAACTCTTATGACCAATTTTCTCCTTATTACACAGCCATAATCTGGTAAAAGAAAAAAAAAAAAAAGCAGCAGATCTTAGATTCCAACTCCATCTCCCCAACTTCTCTATGGAAAAGGCAGATGTGGACATGCAAAGATGTGGCCCATCTCTGTCACCAGAGAGCCAAATCCAGTGATTTCTCCCTAGAGGGAAGGGGATCACCACTGGAAACCCAGCGAGTCTCATTATTATTCCTCTATAGATAAGGTATAGAAAAGGATGCGCTATGAGGATTAAATTCAGAGCCTCTAAACCCCAGCTAATTTTCTTCCTTTAAGTTTCACTAAAAGAGCTTTAAAAAAATTTTTTTGAGCTGAAAGGTGCTGCTCACACATTAGGATAGAAGCAACCAAAGTTTTAACAGATTTTATTTACTCTGCACAAAGGAAATGTACTTGACAAGAAAAGCACAGAAAGTAAAATCTGTGAGTCGAGAGAACAAAACACAAACATACTCCTCCTCAGAACCGCTACCTGCTCTGAACTCACTCTGAAGAACAGTTTGTTGTAATCTGCAGACAGCATGTGGGATATTAGCCACAGGGCAGTAAGAGGAGAAAGTGTTTGTCCTGGCTTTGCTGAGGCCCACGCCCCATCCAGTGATAGGGGAAC
Organism: Arctocebus calabarensis; assembly: GCA_963573935.1. Classification (NCBI taxonomy): domain Eukaryota; kingdom Metazoa; phylum Chordata; class Mammalia; order Primates; family Lorisidae; genus Arctocebus; species Arctocebus calabarensis. Next base: position 1,075 of record CAUYON010179031.1, read on the forward strand.
GTCCTCATACTGCTACAAAGTTAGAGAAATCAAGGTAAAGCGAGAGAGAGAAAGACAGAAAGAGACCTGTAAATGGACACCAGCGATAGACAAAAGAAGGCCAGTAATAATTTCATCTCAGCATTTTGTTCTGGTTGACATATGGCTTAACTCTGTATACCTCCATACCTGGAACTGTACTAACATGACAAAACACTACGAAAACCACAGAATTAGGCAATTCTAAAATTACATGTACACTTTGTTTTTCAATTCTTTTTTTTTTTTTTTTTTTTTAGTTTTTGGCCAGGGCTGGGTTTGAACCCACCACTTCTGGCATATGGGGCCGGCGCCCTACTCCTTTGAGCCACAGGCACCGCCCCTGGAGAGTAATTTAAGTTGAAAAAGCGGAAAATATGACCAGATGCTTGACACTAACCATCCATAAAATATTCTTGACAGAAAAGTCAGGCTTTACCAGAACGGAAAGAATAAAAGAATAAAATAGGGCAGCACCTGTGACTCATGGAGTAGGGCGCCGGCCCCCATATACCGAAGGTGGCAGGTTCAAACCTCGCCTCGGCCAAACTGCAAAACAGAAAAATAGCCAGACATTGTGGCGGGTGCCTGTAGTCCCAGCTACTCGGGGGGCTGAGGGAGGAGAATCGCCTAAGCCCAGGACTTGGAGGTTGCTGTGAGCTGTGTGACGCCACGGCACTCCACTGAGGGTAATAAAGTGAGACTGTCTCTACCAAAAAAAAAAAAAAAAGGATAAAATAATACCTCTGAATTCTGGTCTTGAACGCCACAAGGAGACAGTATCTATTTCAGAAGATACTCTAAGGAGGCGTCCCCTGCAGGGATCCTGTGCCTTACAACATGCTTCTCAATCCGAGGTGCATAAATGGTCTTCTGGTGGGCCATAAACACTCCAAAATAATATATAAAACTTTTTTTTTTTCTTTTGAAACAGAGCCTCAAGCTGTCACCCTGGAGAGAGTGCCGTGGCATCACAGCTCACAGCAACCTCCAATTCCTGGGCTCAAGCGAGTTTCCTGCCTCTGCCTCCCAAGTAGCTGGGACCACAGGCGCCCGCCACAACGCCCGGCCATTTTTTGGTTGCAGCTGTCACCATTGTTTGGTGGGCCCAGGCTGGATTCGAACCGGCCAGCTCAGGTGTATGTGGCCGGTGCCTTAGCCCATTGAGCCACAGGCACCGAGCCAAAACTTTTTTTTTTTTTTTTTTCTTGACAGAGTTTCACTGTTGCCCTTGGTAGAGTGCTATGGCATCACAGCTCACAGCAACCTCTAACTCTTGGGCTTAAGTGATTCTCTTGCCTCAGCCTCCCAAGTAGCTGGGACTACAAGCACCCGCCACAATGCCTGGCTATTTTTTTTGTTGCTGTTGTCACTGTTGTTTAGCTGGCCCGGGCTGAACTTGAACCCACCAGCCCCAGTGTATGTGGCTGGCTTCATAACCACTGAGCAACAGGCACCAAGTCTATATAAAACTTTTTATGTACGTGCATAAAAGTAGTTTTTTGGAGGAGTGAGTCCATAGATTTCACCTTTTCCTATAATGTGTTCAAAATGTAAGGTACTTCACTGATGTTCCCTCAAGATCTAAAACAGTGCCCAGCAAATAAAAAACACTTGAGATATTTGTTCCTACTGAGCCACTGCTCTACAGAGTCACAGCTAAGGTTCTAACTTCACTGTTTACAGACCAGTGGACTTACAAGATAGACCAAATATGGTCACAGTGAAAACTTCGTAATTCAATCTGCTTAGAAATCAGGCTGAATTAAAAATACCAATCAACTAGCTATCCATTTACTCTTTCTAGTAAACAAAGGAACTCTTGAAATGCCTGATCTAGTAAGAAAGGTTGTAGACACACACACACACACACACACACACACACACACAAATCCTGAGGCTCTGAACCTCTCCCATCCTCTTAGAGTAAAGCAAGACTTCAAACCAAGTTCACTTGGCTCTAAAATATATCTAAATTTTTAAGACGTGAAGGAGATTTCTGTTGACTAGGTTTTTCAAAACCTTCGGATGTAATTAGAAGGAACAAATATGAAACTCATTAATTAATTCAATTAATCAGTTAAAAATTAATCTTACATGCCTATAAAATCACTTTTTTTGGATCTAATAACAATGGGAAAGAAATGTGGATGCTTTGGAAGTAGTGTAAGAGAGGTGGGTTAAAATATTTTCAAGTGACTTGGATTAAAACCAATGTTATTTCCCCAAGGTCCAAAAAATGAATCACATGCAAAACTGGGAAATGAATCCAGAATGCCTAACACCCACCTCGCTGTGCTGCCTCCTTCCTTTACCCAGAAAAGTATCTCAAGGCTGCAAATAATGGAGCCTTCCAGCGATGCAGTGGGTGGTTTTTCTCCCCACAGCACACGCGGCTGATCCTTTCAGCAAAACTGCATTTCATCCAACAGAATCAGAATCCCAGATTTCAGCTGGAAAGCTCAAGGTTACCACCTTTGTACTTCGCCTCTGCATGTCTCCACCTAAATCTGGTAGTAGCAGAGTTAAGTAGCTGCTGTTTCAGGTGGCTCTCTAGTGGAATAACTGTAATTCTCCAAATTTTAAGTTACTAGATCTTGAATGATAGATGTTTAATTCTCAGACAAACTGATCCAAGGACAGAGATTACAGTTGGAAGACTGGATGTGTCTTTAAAATAACAGAGCCCCATCCTTAAAGCAGTGATTTCTAGCAAGGGGCATACAATATCATAACCTCCCTGGGATCAAAAAATAACAAAAAGAGGACTGAGTATAAAAAGAATCAAGTAAATTTTTAGAAATAATTTGTAGAAAAACTTTGTGCATTGGTTAACTAATAGATTAGATATAGTGGAAAGCAGTAGTAGTAAGCTATAAAACAAAATAACTGTCAACCTAAAATTACGTATCCAGCAAATCTGTATTTCCTTTTTTTTTTTAAATTGAGACAGTTTCATTTTGTCCCTCTCAGTATAATGCTGTGGTGTCATAGCTCACAACAACCTCAAACTCTGGGCCCAAGAGATTCTCTTGCCTCAGCATCCCCAATAGCTGGGACTACAGGCACCTGCCACAGTGCCTGGCTATTTTTTTTTTTGTTTAGCAGACCCAGGCAGGGTTCAAATTCACCAGCCCTAACCACTGAGATACATGCACCCAGCCAGCATATCTGTATTTCAACACCAAGATACAAGACACACTTTCAGATATGACCAAAAACTACTTCAACATCAAGAGACCCACACCAGGGTGGGGAACTTGTAACCTTCTGATTTCAAGATTGTTCTTTAAGGAAACAAGAAAAGCTTCACCTTTCTCCACTGCACCCCTTTTTATAAAAGAACCTGTTCTGTAAAATTTGGATTCAGTCAAAACATCACCCCCGAAGATCCACGAGGCAGTATGTGACTCCAAGGCCTCAAGTTCCCCACCCCCTACATAATAAAGTCCAAACTCCTTAGGCTGGAATTGAAAGTGCTTCACAATCTAGTTACTTGCCATTGTTCTCTTTGATGGTCCCTTAACTTACTGTGACCTTGGACCAGGTAATTAGCCTGCCCAAGGCTCAGAGTCAGTATCTGCAAAATGAAACCTATAAAAGTAACTACTAAGACCAATTAATTACACAAAATTAGATGGTATAGCAAACACAAAACAAATAAAGGACCAATTAAGATAACTCAGGTACTGTGGACTGAATGTGATATGCCTCCCTAAAACTCACATGATGAAACCCTAACCCCTAATGTGATGGTCCTGGGAGATGGACCCCTTTGGAAGGTAATCAGGTTTAGAAGAGGCGATGAGGATGAAGCCCCACCATGAGATCAGTGCCCTTCTAAGAAGAAACGTCAGAGCTCTCTCGCTCTGTCTACCACTGACGACACAGTCATCTGCAAGCCAAAAACAGGACCTTCACCAGGAACCAAATCTACAGGCATCTTGATCTTGGACATCCAAGCTCCAAAGCTGTGCGAAACAAACGTTTGTTGTTTATGCCACACAGTTTGTGGTATTCTGTCACAGAAGCCCAAGTGCACTCAGACACCAGGCAGAGCAATCGGCACAATGCCTGGCATATAGTTTTCAATAATTGATAGCTGTTACTATTTATCATTACGATAACAACTTCCTGGTTGCAAAATACAACATATGCATTCCTAAGTCCACGCCTTTGTTCATACTCTTTCCTCCACTTTTTGGGCTATCATGAACCCCATTCTCCCAAATCTGCATGTGTACTGATTAAAATTATCCCTGAAAGTCTGGATCCTAAAAATTCTCCCGCAACCTGGCCAGTCAAGAGTAGGATAACCAGATGGCTAAGAGGAATACTTTGAAGGTGACCACAGTGACATTCGGGAATGAGGAATGTCGCATTTTTCTATGATGAGTTTGCAAACTTGTCTATCCTCATAAATGTTCTCACTTCTAAATACAGGGTGGACATAAAGTTCGTGTGCAATTTAAAAAGATGTCCATAAACTGCACTCAAACTTTATGGACGGCCTCACATAAAATATTTACCCCAGTGCTGCTCTGTTAACTATATGAACTGTATGTTCCTTCTGGTCCAGAAAAGCATTGTCTTAAATTTCCCTGTTTTGCCATGGAAAGCTTTAGCCATAAAAAACAGAAAACTACCAAATAAAGATGGATTAGGCTGATTAAAAGGTTTAGTACCTTGACAGAGATGCTGAAAAACACAGGGAAAACACACACACAAACCCACATACACACAAATACACAACCTGCAGCTGTCTTATGATTCACTGCATTCTCCGTAAGCCTCTGGACAGCTGCACTTCATTCTAAAGACATCAAATGTTTTCCTTAAGAAAGATATCCAGCAAGGAAGTCTGTGTTGGGCAGGAAGAAGTGATAGGGTACATTAGCTGACAGCTCACTTCAGGAAACATCTTTCAGGGCCTACTTTCAGCGGAAGTCAATTTGACCCTGTATTTCTACTACCCAAAAAAAAAACCAAAAAAACCCAGAGATCCTCCAAGCATTGCCCACCTGGCACACAGTAGGTGCTCAAAAACCGTCAACTGATTATGAAAGGGTGAACCAAGGCGTTTACTCAGATAATTTTGTTTGTTCAAAAAGAAGGTAGGTAGGTACTCTCAGCAGCTGTCTTTTAGTTTTCCAGTTAACCATTTGCTGAGGAAGCTACAGCTGATTCTCCCACCAAAAGCTGGTGATAATCTCTTAAATGAGTCACAAAAAACATGTGATCAAACAACTGAGCTTCAGGGCAGCGCTTCCTTCATCTAGTGTAGCTGACATTAACTAAGGAACTAGAAAAACGCACAATCCACATACTATCGTAGTAAACTAAACAAATTAAGTTTTCCCATTACTTATGCCAAATTTAAAATTCCACTATTAATATCTACTAGAAGCCAAAACAAAATGCAATTTTTTTCATTACACAAAAAATATCCTCACTTGGAAAAAAGACAAAAGAATGAAAGAATCAATCAGGAAAACAAATCAGTAGTAAACAATCAGCCATAAGACCTCCTACTCAGAAACAGACCCTACCAACATTTTGGTTCATTTTCTTCCAGGTTTTTTCCCTAAGAATAAAATGTTTTGCATAATTGTAATCACATAGAATATGCTGATATACCTGCAGCTCGCAACACTTAAATTATATCATAAGCATTTCTCAATCTTTTCTTCTTAACCTTGGATGGCAAAAAGATTTTTAAATTAAACCAAGTCAAGAAATACTTACTGTTCTCTTTCTTCCATAGCAACTACTATAATAAAAACTTAGATTTTCCAAAAGTTCCTACAGCCACTGGAACGAAAATAAGGTATATAGAAAATGCCTACACACCGAGGCTGGGCGTGGTGACTCACACCAGTAATCCCAGCACTCTGGGAGGCTGAGGCAGGTGGATTGACAGGCGGGTGGACTGATAGCCAAGCGCTCTGGCAGGTGCCTGTAGTCCCAACTACTTGGGAGGCTGAGGCAAGAGAACTGCTTGAGCCCAAGAATTTGAGGCTGCTGTGAGCTATAATGCCACAGCACTCTACCAAGGGTGAGACTACCAAAGTGAGACTCTGTCTCAGGGGGAAAAAAAAAATGTTAACTAAACTTCAAGTGACAGAGACAAACTGAGTATTCACCAGAGTCACCTCCGAAAAGATAAAAATGAAAATAAATTCAGCCTCTATTGCCAACAAATTTTTAATATCAGTAGCAAGATACAGTGCACTCGTACCCCAAAAGTAAAACTCAATATAAAAGAAAGAGCCATGGGTTACCCTGGCTCTTTAAGAGCTAGGGATGCTGTATTCATTTTGTACTCTAGCACAGAGAACAGTGCCTGGCGTATCAGATACTCAATAAATGTCTGTTGTATTGAAATGAACTACAGACTGAGATCATGTTTATTTAGAAATAGGAAGGATCACTGTGAGCTGAGGCTGTCAGACAGAGCAGATAGCAAGAACATGACAGAAGATGATTTGGGGAACAACTTGCAGAAAGAAGGCTAAACCACAGAAGCCTTAAGATACTCTGAAAATGAAAAATGTAAGAAAAAAAGTTTATATAGTTCTAATTTTATTAAATAATTTGATGTTTCTATATAAGCAGCAAAGAAATCGCTGCTACACATATTAACTACTCATGGGAAATATATAATACGTGATATATAGAGATAGTACTTAAAAACAAAATACACTAACACAAAATCCTACAGTATTCCCTGAACATCAGAAACAAGGACCAGTTCTCAGGAAGCTTTCTGTGTGCCATGGCAGGTGGCAAAGAGACAGTTAAATTGAGGCTTCAGCTCTCCATAAAAAGGACCATAGTGGACACTGTCCTTGCTAAACTAGGTGTAAAAGAATGTGCTTACCAAAACTTTCTTTCAGGATCTCTTTATACTCCAGTGAAGTTATTTGCATATACTGCTAAAATTCAGAGGGAACACACAAAGACTGGAAATTTGTATTCAACCCTAACATCATCACATTCACACCACCTGATTGTAAACATATCTTAAAACAGAATCCAACTTCATGACCAGGGTATCGTTCAGCACACTCTATACATCCTAATTTCATTCACATATATTTTCCTTTCTTTTACTCCACTTGTGCTTTAAAAACATTTGAAGAATTTATGGGGAAGGAATTTGCTAACATCACATTTCTAACAGCTGCTCGATGAATGTACTAAATTCACAGCGGCTTCTGTTGCATTGTGTGGCTGTCTCAGAAGGTATGCTGGATGAAAATGGGATTTGTTCTTTTTTTTTTTCCCAAAGAATTTATTCAACCTACCTTATGGGGCTACCTTAAGAACAAGTTCCATAGAGCTTTGGAGTTGTGTGAATGGTAATTCTGTCTAGATGTAATATCCCAATTACTTCAATAAGTATCTCTAGCAGCTATCCACTCACTTTCCCCAGCCTGAGCACTCAAGAACAAATGCCCATCAACAAGCCATTTGGAAATGAGCAGCTGATAGAAATAATGCAGGCGTTCAAGGCAGGTGTTCTCTGTTTTTCTTAATGCACACAAGTCTCACAATGATTCTGTCAGGTAATTAAGAAAAATTAAAACTAAGTAAAAGGCTATGCCATTCCAAAAAATGTTTCAATAGTCCCAACAGACACAAATGGAAGAATTAAAGCTTTTTTCCAAAAATTTCCAGGAAATTTTGATGTGCTTCAGCATACAAATTGTCTTATCCCAAGAAGGCAAACTGTTACTACTTTCATTTTAAATGTAACACTTCTCTCCAGGACCGCGGATGTGGAAATCTAACAGTAATTCCTATATAACCCCATTCAAAAAGACATGAAACATAACATCTGTAAAAGTGAATTTCACCTGCCGTGAATTCAACAAAAGAAAATTTTATATGCAAACTACATAGCCTTGAACACTTGATAATTTGGGCAAACTGATCTGTAATAAGAATTCTACTGTTAAATGGAATAGTACAACTAACCCAAGATTGGATTAAGATAAACAATGGAAGATTCCCAAATTTAAGGTACATAAACATTACTCTTCTCAATTTCCCCACACTTCTCATTATCCACAGAGTTCTTATCAAGAATAAATGAATACATAGGAAATTTCTATCATAAAGCCTGGCCAAGGGTAACTACTATAGAAATATCTGCTAATACATCACAAACTGAAATTTTTTAACTGAGAATAATAAATAGTAATAGCTATTGGGAAAAAAATCATAAAAAAATATAAAAACATACCCGTCACGATCTGTGGAAGAATAAAGTTTCAAAGTATGCTTAGGATACAAACTAAACAATGAAAAAAGAACCCCCACTTATAAAAAGATAGCTACATACCTTCAAAGTAGATTAATACATTCTACAACCTTGACTCTTTATCACTAGTCCTAGATGCAAAATCTGATCCTTCCTCCTGTTCTCTGCAATAAGTCTCCACCCTTAGTAGCCAGAGCCACAAAACTAACCCCTCAGGAATAGCAAAATCAGAGGTTAAGGCTATGCAAAGCTCTTAGCATTTTCTAGTTTTATTAACAAACTACCAAGATGAAACTTATTCCTGAACTAAACTGCCAAATGTTTCTGCAATAAAACTGGAAACTTTCAGGGAACAGACCATGTGAACAAAAGGGAGTTGTTTCAGGCTGGTGAATAGGACAGTGTCAATGTAACCAACACAGTGGGTGCTGGACATTCCTGACACCTTTGTCCCCTGGCCAGCCTTTGATCACTTGTATCTTCCAGCCACATCTGGTTTTAGAAATTACTTTCAGGCAAAGTACACGGCCACCATCTATACACTCAAACTCATCCTTTGTCACAGAGCCCTATTTCCAGCACTTTTGGCCCAGACTCTCACTTTTTACCATCACCATCACGAATATCCTACCAGAACTAGCACAAAACACAGGAACGCTTTGTTTTCCTAAGTCTGTTCCCCCTTACTCCCCAACAGTCCTCTTGTGTTTTAATTTGTAAGTTCTGGAAAACATCAAGAGATGACAGTGGCAAGTAAACCAAACAATAAAATGGCCTAAGAACTGAAAAAGGTCCTGGTCTGGTTACCAGCAGATACCTGCCTTGGGGAAGAAGTGTATGTAAGTGCTTTAAGCAGACATGAATTTGAGTCTTCTTCACTACTCAGAATCCAGTCTTGGAAAGCTGACTCTGAGAAAGAGGTTGATAAAATCCACCTCAAGACAATTTTTACCAAGCATATAAAGGAAAAAAGATTGCAAATATTTAAAAGATGAAATTGTAAAAAATTTTTTCATGTCCCACTTACTTAAAAATAGTATAATAACAATGTGAAATAACTCATGAATAAAAGGAAAAGTTTATCCCATATTCAGAGAAAAATAAATAAAATAAAACCCGGCTCACCAAGTTGCTGCAAGAAGTAAACGAGATAATGTGCATGCTTAATAGATAGTACATGCTCACTAAATGGAAGCTAGGTTAGGCCTCCTGTCCAACTATCCAGGGAAATGCACATCTAATGAGAATTCCCAAACAGCGGGAAAAAAAATAAACAGAACTCCCGAGTTTATGAGTGTATCTTGATCAAATGGCCCAAATGCTATTGCCAGGTCTGTGTGGTCTCAGCCAGTCTGGAGACCAAAAAAAAAAAAAAAGTGGATATCCATGCGTTTCGCTTCTAGGAAAGGAAAGCAGTTCCTTTGTTTACAGCAAGAGTCAAAACGAACAGCCGATCCCCAGAGGGCAGTGACCAAGAAGCCGGACAGGCCCCGGGATGTCTGCCCGGCGAGTACTTCGCAGCGCCCTCATCCCTGTGCGCTTCTCCCGGCACCGCACTGCCGGGCCGTGTCTTCTAGCAAGTTCCCGAGCCCAAGGCGCCTGGAAGGACGCCGAGCCCCCCGCCCGGACGAGCCCCCCGCCGGCTTCGGCCCCCGCCCCGCCCGGACAGGCCGCCGCCCGCGTCGGGCCCACCGCAGGGGACCAGCCCCCCGCCCGGCTCAGCTCCACCGCCGGGACCAGCCCGCCCCCGGGGCTGGACCAGCGTCCGGCACGGGCCCCCAGCCCGGGCCAGCCGCTGGAGCCTCCCACCAGCCGCAGCCCGGAGCCCCCCGCCTGTCGCCTGGGCCTCCGCCCCTCCGGCCGGGACCCCCGGAGTCCTCCCAGCCTGGACCGCTACCCGGGTCCCTGCCGGCTCCAGCCGCTTCGGCCCGCTCTGCCGCCCTTACCCCCAGACTCTGGTTCTCAAGGTAAAAACTCACAAACCCACCCCTGAAAAGCAGCAGCAGAAAGAAGTCGGACAGCCGGGCGCAGAGCCGAAGTCCTGGCCGCCGCCTCAGCGCCATGTCTAGGGGAGATGAGGGGCCCGCGACCGCGCGGCGCGCACAGTAGTCCCCGCGCGCATGCGCCCAGCTGCCTGGACCCTGCGACCCGCCCCTAGTTACCATAGCGACCACCAGACCCGGCTGAGCCGGCACCATGGTAACAGAGGAAGCTGAAGTCTGGTTGCTATGGATACGGCGATGCTCTGAGCGGGGCCCAGGGGGTCTCTTTCATCGAACTTGCGGAAAAAGAGTAAGGAAGCATGTTTAAGAGTGGAGCGGGATACATTTCTATAGCTATAGAATAAAACCATCGCTATGGGTCGGATAAGGAACACTCCATTAAAATTTGGGAAATAAAGTGTCTCTTATTTTACAAATAAGGATGCAGTTCAGTTATCTTGGAAACATTACTGCCTTCACATCTTGTAGGCCTCTGATTCCAAATTCGATGGAAGAAAAAACGCTGAAATTTGTTTAAAACATAATCAAGACACACATTATATAAGCTCGGCTCCTGTGGTTCAACGGGCTAAGAGCTGGCAGGTTTGAATCCAGCCCGGCCCGCCAAACAGCAATGACAGCTGCAACCAAAAAATGGCCGGGCGTTGTGGCGGGCACCTGTAGTCCCAGCTACTTGGGAGGTGGACGCAAGAGACTCGCTTGAGCCCAGGAATTGGAGGTTGCTGTGAACTGTGATGCCACAGCACTCTATCCAGGGTGACAGCTTGAGGCTCTGTCTCAAAAAAAAAAAAAAGACACACATTATACAACACATAAAAGCAATTTCTTGTTGAAATAAACATAATTTATTTCTATGGTAGATTAAAAGCATGATACTATGCCCAATAGGTTAATTTACAAAAAATCAAACTGATTCTTCCCTCTGATTTTTGAATATTGAGAGATGGCAAAATTAAGGAAGAAAAATGGAGGAAAATCTTATGAAGACCAGCAGACAAGGTAAAGAGAAGAATAAAATGAACCTGAAATTGGACCCAAGGAGGCAGGAGAATTTGAAGTGTCATTTAATTGGGAAAATCCTTGAAAAGCTTTTATTTTATCGAGTACAAAAAAATGTATCCAGCAGTACCTGGGGTTCAAAGGAGTAGGGTGCTTGTCTCATATAGTAGAGGTGGCGGGTTCAAACCCGGCCCCGGCCAAAAACTGCAAAAAAAAAATCCTGTGGTATAAAAAGTTGGTCCCATAAACATCAGAGTAACAACAGAATTCTGGGTATAATTGTTAGTACAATATGACAATTTCCACCTAATTTTTAAAATTTTTTTTGACACAGTCTCACTATGTCACCCTCTGTAGAGTGCATGACATCATAGCTCACAGCAACGTCAAACTCTTGGGCTTAAGCCATTCTCTTGCCTCAGCCTCCCAAATGGCTGGGACTAAAGGAGCCCACCACAATGCCCAGCTATTTTTTTGTTGTAGTTGTCATTGTTGTTTGGCAGGCCCTGGCCGGGTTCAAACCCACCAGCTCTAGTATATGTGGTCAACACTCTAGCTGCTGAGCTACAGGGGCCGAGACATTATTTTTTGATTTTTAACTGAAGGACTTTAACTTTTTATACAGTCACTTTACATTTCTTAGCATTTTTACATTCTGAAATGTAGAACTACATTCATATAGTATATATACTAGATTTATATATATATATATATAAATCACAAGAAACATGAAATAGATTAGTTGTTGCCAAACATATTCAACTTCAATCACTATATAACTTCTTTTTGAGTCTTTATAATTGCTCAAACCCTTGTGTGAATTAATTACCTTCTCAAAACTCTCATAGTCAAATTAAAATTATTACAGAAAGAAAACCTCAGTCACCTATTGTGATTCTATGTGACTTTCTTTTTGTAAATCTTCTTGTGTTTCAGGTCACTATGTACCAAAGTCACAAGTAAAAGTGTGTAAAAGACTCTCACTTTGCCCTCAGTAGAGTGCTGTGGCATCACACAGCTCACAGCAACCTCCTAACTCCAGGGCTTAGGTGATTCTCTTGCCTCAGCCTCCGCAGTAGCTGGGACTACAGGCACCTGCCACAACGCCCAACTCTGGCTATTTTGTGTTGTTGTTGCAGTTTGGCTGGGGCCAGGTTTGAACCCGCCACCCTCAGTATATGAGGCCAGCACCCTACACACTGAGCCACAGGCGCCGCCCATGTAAAAGTTATTTTGTAGTGGTGGCCACTCTTCCTTCATCCAAAACAAAATAGAGAAATTTTTTGTTTCTGCAGTTTTTGGCCAAGGCCGGGTTTGAACCCGCCACCTCCGGTATAGGGGGTTGGTGCCCTACTCCTTGAGCCACAGGTACCACCCGATAGAGAATTTTTTTTTTAATTGTTGGGGATTCATTGAGAGTACAAGAAACTATGTTATACTGATTGCATTTGTTGGGTAAAGTCCCTCTTACAACCGTGTTTTGCCCCCAAAAGGTGTGGCACACACCAAGACCACACCCCTCTTGCTACCAATAGAGAAATTTTTTTTATATATTTTTTTCTTTTCTCTTTTGAGACAGAGCCTCAAGCTGTCACTCTGGATAGAGTGCTATGGCATCACAGCTCACAGCAACCTCTAATTCCTGGGCTCAAGCGAGTCTCTTGCCTCCGCCTCCCAAGTAGCTGGGACTACAGGCGCCCAGCCATTTTTTTTTTTTTTTTT
>CAUYON010179034.1:0-52484 GCA_963573935.1 Arctocebus calabarensis
GTATAATCAGTAATAGGCAAAGGTAGAACAGCATCAGGTCAGAAGCACTTATTCAGTGATGCTAAAAGAAAACCATATTAGGATTTTTCTTGCTGTTTCCTAAATGATAACTTCAAACTTTCTTTTGGCTCACAAGTGTAGTTGGTCTGTGGTTGGCTGTCTTCATTGCCTGCCTCTGTAGAAGATGGAGGGTTCCAGAATTTTACTCGTGAATGATGTATGCAGGAATCAACTCCTATAACTTTAACAGCTGTAGAAGAAGAAAAGATAACAGAAAAGGGGACTTCCCAAGTTGGGGTTAGGGAAGGTGAATTAGAGGGGAGAGTTTTGATCATGACTAGATTTCCAGGAGGGAAAAGTTTCTGTTTTAGTTAGTATGTCCCTCCCCAAAAGGGGAGTCCATTTTTTTTAATGGCTGAGTAGTATTCCATAGTGTACATATACCACAGCTTGTCAATTCATTCCTGGGTTGGTGGGCATTTAGGCTGTTTCCACATTTTGGTGATTGTAAATTGAGCTGCAATAAACAGTCTAGTGCAAGTGTCCTTACGATAAAAGGATTTTTTTCCTTCTGGGTAGATTCTCAGTAATGGGATTGCAGGATCAAATGGGAGGTCTAGCTTAAGTTCTTTGAAAGTTCTCCATACTTCCTTCCAAAAAGGTTGTATCAGCACTCCCACCAGTGGTATAAAAGTGTTCCCTTCTCTCCACATCTACGCCAGCATCTGCAATTTTGAGATTTTGTGATGTGGGCCATTCTCACTGGGCTTAGATAGTATCTCAGGGTGGTTTTGATTTGCATTTCTCTAATAATTAGGGATGATGAGCATTTTTTCATATGTTTGTTAGCCATTTGTCTGTCTTCTTTAGAGAAAGTTCTATTCATGTCTCTTGCCCATAAAGTCATTTTCCTTTTTAAAGGTTCTTATTCCAGCCCAGGAAGTGGGCAGTCACCTGGTGGCTCTCCCAGTTAGCCCTCACCAACTTTTGCAAAGCCTTGAACCTGCTTTGTCCTTGCTGGGGGGAATGAGCGTATAACAGTGGTGCTGTCGAGGCCACAGCAGCCTTAATTCTAAGGAAGCTCAAAGATGGCAAAGTTCTCAGAAATGTCTGGGCTTTGGGCATCTGTTTGTGCACTGTGACTTCAGAGATGACATAGGGCCCTAGAAGTTCTAAAGGTGGAAGGGGTTTGAAGAGGGCAGACTAAGGCCGTGTCTTAAAGCCAGCTTGTCCTTTTTTCTTCAGGGTAGGATGGAGAACACTTTGTTCTATGACAGACCTCTGTTGCATAAGAAAAAAAAAATCAGGTTTGGCTCACATATAAATAGACAGCAACTTTATTTAGTTTACTTTTCCTCTGAGAGAAATATAGAATGTTGAGCTGACCCACTTTAACAAAAAGTTTATTCTTCTTTATATAAATAAAATGAACTCATTATAGAGTATTTAGAAAATGTTTTTGGTGTGTTTCCTTTTGGGCTTTTTTGCTGTTGTTGTTGACCCTGAATAGAGTTTTGGTTTTCTGTCTACAGTTGCATTACCCACCGAGATCTGACTGCTTCCGAGCAACGCTCCCTCTTCCCCAGGAAAGTGAAATCCCCTATACATCCTCCTCATGCACTGTTCTTCCCCTGCACGGTGCTCATTGCAAAAGTAACTAAGTCTATGTTAGGACAGCTATTTACTTATTTGTCTAACTCTCCTAGACCTATAGTATTCAAGTTACGGGATCTGACAGTTAAATTCATGAACTTGCTACTGTGAGCTTCCATTGGCAGCACTGTACAAACAGCTCAGTAAGGTTTCATAACCTTCATATATCAGTGTCTCAAGTTGTGTTGTGTCAACGTGTGGTGGTGTCTTGCTGAATGGCGTTCATTGTTGTTGCTGTGTGTTTTTGTGCGCCATTGTGAGAATGTCGGAGCTTGAATTAGAATAATGAACAAATGTTTGTAAATTTCTTGTTAAATGTGGCAAGAGCAGAGCTAAAATCAGGCCCATGTTAGTTCAAGTTTATGGGGACAATGCCATGAAGAAAACGGCAGTGTACTAATGGATTAAACATTTTTCTGAGGGGAGAGAAAGCATCACTAATGAAGAGAAGTCAGGGCAGCCAGTAACAAGCAGAACTGATGAAAACATTGCAAAGATTCATTGAATTGCCCATCAGAAATGTTGGCTGACTGTGAGAAACATAATAGACCAAGTAAACTTTGATAGGGAAACAGAAAAATCTTAACTTTAATTTCTTGGCATGAGAAAGGTGCTGCTCTTGTATCACAGCAATGCACCAGCTTACACAGCACCATCTGTGAGGGAGTTTTTTAGCCAGTAAACAAATAACTGTATTGGAACACTCTCCCTGTGCACCAGCTCTGGGCTCCAGTAATTTTTTTCTTGACTTGGAGGAAATACTGAAAGGAAGACATTTTGATGACATTCAGGACATCAAGAGTAATACAACAATAACTTGATGGCCATTCTAGAATAAGAATTCCACATTGCTTTGAAGGGTGGACTAGGCAATGATGTCAGTGCATGGCTTCCCAAAAGAAGTACCTTGAAGGTGACTGTAGTGATATTCATTAATGAAGTATGTAGCACTTTTTCTAGGACTAGTTCACAAACTTGACTGTCAGACCTTGTAGTAGCCCCTAGGCACATGTGGCTATTTAAATTTAACTTATATGAAAGTAAATAAAATTAAACAGCTTCTCTGTTGCACTAGCTAGCTACGAAGTGCTCAATAGCCACATGTTGCTGGAGGCTACCATCTTGGACAACGCAGATTTACATTTCTATCACAGAAAGTTCTATTGGACCGCACATTCCATGGGTATGGGACTCCCATGGTCCTTCTCCATCTGTGCCACTGAGTTTCCTGTGCACCTGGAGTCTGAGGATCTAGTGAAACTTTAGAGGTGGTTTATTTCTAAATTATAGCCAATTAGAGAAAGAAAGGTGGGTCGTGAGAAGAGAAAAAGAAAGCTTTCAGGAGAGCCCTGTGTGACAAGGGAGAGGCTTTGAAGTTGCTCATTTCTGGGTAGCCCTCATGTGGCACAAGGGCTGGCCAAGGTCCCCCAACTGCAGGGTGATGAAAATTAATGTGTCCGCTTAGAAAGCTGTGAGAGTGGGATGTGTAGAGTCTTTTGGAGGCCCTGGGGGAAGAGTTATCATTGGGCTATTCATCTAGGAGGCTGGAGCACAGGGAGGGTAGAAGCTGTTGGTGTGGTTGAGACACCACACTCTGTGTTCCCACCAGGGCTGGGACTATCTGTGCCTGTTCCCCCCAGGGGTTCAGAGCTGAGCAGTCTCTGCCCCATGTTTTGCCTGCTGGGTGCATGGGTTTGTAACACCCTGTAACACTGGTTGATTCCCTGCGTTATGGGGCTGCCTCTGGAGTCCTGGCCTGGAGGCAAAGGCTGCTTTTTCAGTGGCATCTGCTGCTGTATCATGTGAACCTTCCTTAGCTCCAGCCAGGTTGAGATGTCTGGGAGCTTTCTGAGAAGGTAAATCAACCAGGGCAGGCCCTTGACTTTGTTTCTCCCTCATTCCTTCTTTCTCTCCCCCATCCTGCTCCAAGGGTAGGCTGAATAAGGATGGAGGCAATGCTTTGAAGATACCAGGGAGGGCCAAGTTCTCACTTAGGGTCCCAGCCCAGCCACTGGGGTTTTCACTGGAGTTCAGAGAAGGTAGTGACCTGGAGACCGCCACTCAAAATGCACACTACCTGTAGCAATTTGGATGAGGAACTGGGGATAATGGGAAAGAGTTATAGCCCAGAAAAGCTAAACAGTAGAAGTCAGACTGGAAGGTCGAGGCAGATGGAAGGGTACACAAGGATTCCAGGTCCCAGGTAGCCATTGTCAGTGCCAAGTTCTTGCTAAGGACTGGCATCAAACATTCCATTTAGGTGGAAGCAGTCCCTTACAGAGTTCCAAGCATGGAGGACAGAATGGTCTTCAGTATAGTGTTTGATATTCATACATATAGTGTTTGATATTCATACAGAGGAAGATGGCTAGAAGTGCAGATGAGCCTTTTTAGATCATCTGCCGTGTCAGTTAGAATTAGGTTCATCATTGAGTGAGAGAAAATTCACTAAAATGGTGGCTTAAACAGGATAGAAGTATATTTCTTTATCACATTCAAGAAGTCTGGAGTTAAACAGTCTGAGACTGTCTGGCTCTTCCAGGGTCATAAGCCTAGCCCCTTTTAACTTTTTGCTGTCATCCTCAGCATGAGCCTTCTACTTCATGGTCCATAATAGCTGCTCCAGCTCCAGCCATTGTGTGTGCATTCCAGCCAACAGGAAAGAGGATGGAGGAGGAAAACATACCTGTTCTCTTTAAGTATAATTCTAAGAAGTTACCTGTACTACTTTCTCTTATATCTTACTGTTCATAACAGAGTCATGTAGGCATATACAACTTGAAAGACGTTTGGAACTATAGTCTTTTTTCCCAGAAAACCATGTGTCCTGCCATAACTTGAGTATTCTAGCTAGCAGTCTTTGCCATGACAGCTAATATGAAGAGCATCAGTATGAGTGAGAGTACAGGCAAAGCATCCATTGTCCACCAGGAAAACATCAGTCGTGATCCGCAAAGAAATTTATATTTGTGTTGAATCTTCTGCCATGAGCACAGAGATCTGTCTATTGGATAGGACACTTTTAGAATGCAAAAGTGAAGCTGGTCAAGCTGGGAAAAGTGATAAATTGTATGTGTTTATTCTTGTATGCCTGAAGCTTACTGCGATTCAAAACTTGTTTAGATGTGCAAAGTTTTTATCAATAGAGGGGAGTGCTGCTGAGTTTGTGCACATGGGCAGGAGGCCTGCAAAGGTCTTCCCCTGGCCAATGGGGAGGCTCTGGCTCAGTCGCTGCAGGAGGTCCAGATGTCAGAGGAGCCAATGCTGTGGAGAGGCTCTTGTGAGCAGAGGGGCAGGGTCCAGAGACCTAAGGACTGGGGTCTCTGAGTTGGATTGAGGAGTTTTGTCTCGGCACTTTGCGCCTTCCAAGTAGACATTGGAGAGGTGCTTTCTTGTGGCCTGGGATAATGAAGGCGACCTTCACTATCTGTCTTCCTGCATCCTGCAGTCTCACTAGGGATGCTCAGTTTCTGAGGGTAAAGACAAGGTTGATTGGAAATGTCACCCTGTGCTTTCTTTTGCAGCTGAGCCATTCAAACTTTTGGAGATGCAGGCTGCAGCCTGTGCTGGCTTTGTTTGTATAACTATGGGCTGCTCGCAGTGTCACACAGTGATTTGAAATGAAGGCAAATTCAGAAAATCTAGGACAGAAGAAATGGAAAACGTCTGTCCTGACATCACTGTACAATGAGGCAGGGCTGTTCCGGAATCCTCAACCTCTTTCTACCAAACGAGTGTGGGATTCAGAGTGAGAAAATAGGGCCTGGGGTCCTGGCTTGGTCAATTTCTCTCTGAGCAACTGAGCATTCCAGGCTGGCCAGTGTGAATCAGCGTGGAACATTCCAGGAATGGTAGACACAGCAGGTGGGGTAGGCTGGGAGGCTGGAAGGGCTGCTCTGCGTGCCTGGCTAAGGGGGGTGATAGGGAGCTTCCCCTGAATGGGTAGATTATAGGCTCAAGAGGGGCAGGATTAGATCGATGTTTCTGCAGTTCACCCTGGTGCAGTGTGGAGGATGGGATAGAGGCAGAGTATGGATTCAGGGAGACCTAGTAGGACCCTAAAAAGTAGGATAGGTCTGTGTTTTATGGGGCAAATTTGTCTTAATTCTTGGGACTTTTCCAAACGGGTATTGGAGAAGAGTTTCCCTGCAGCCCAGGATGTCAGGGCTGCCTTTCTGTGCTTGAGGAGAGGGAGGCACGCCTGGCAACCATGCAGAGGCCTGAGCTGTGGGGGCACTGCCAGGGGTGGGGAAGAGCCTGGAGCCTCAGGCTGAGCAGCCCCTGCTGAGGAAAGCCACCCTGAGTGCCCTGCCCCCTGGGTCTCATTATCTGTAGCTGACTTTGAATGCTTTTTGCATCACTTACTGTCTAGGGGCCTTGCCTGAGCCTGAAACTTCACAAAGTAGGCCAGAAACTCCTCTGTGGCCACCTCCACCCCTACTCTCCACGGAAACCTTCAGGAAAGGTCTGTCTCACCCAGAACTGGGAGAGGCTGGAGGACCTGAGTCCTGCCCATCAGAAGACAAAGGTGCTCACACATTAGCACCTCAATCCAATAATAGTGGCACCTGCACTTTGTGTAAATTTCTCATTTAGTTCTAATAACAGCTCTTCAGCATAGGCATTATTATTCTCATCTTTCATATAAATCAGTTTAAAAGTAGAAGCCAAGCAGCCCTTCCATTTGAAAGTGTTTGGTCAGGCTGTTTGCCTCTTAGGGAGGCATCAGATGACAATGACAAGGTTTTGAGCCTTTCTGCCTATCCATCCACCCCTCTATCTACTCACCCATCCATCCATCCATCCATCCGTCTATACTCCCACCATCTGCTCATCCGTCCATCCATCCATCCCCCCATCCATCCATCCACCTATCCATCTACCCACTTACCCACTTACCCATCTATCTTCTCAGCTATCCATCCATTCTCCCACCCACCCACTCATTCATCTACCCATTTACCTACCCATCTACCCACCCATCCATTCACCCATCATCCATTCACCTACTCATCCACCCACTCATTCTCCCACCCATTCATCTATCTGTCCACCCATCCCCCCATTTATCCCTCCCTCCATCCATCCATCTATCCCTCTACCCAACCATTCATTCTTACACTCATTCATCTACTCCTCACCCACTTATCCATCTATCTTCTCAGATATCCATCCATTCTTCTACCTACCCACTCATTCATCTATGCATCTGCCCACCAACCCATTTACCTACCCATCCACCCACCCACTCATTCTCCCACCCATTCATCTATCCATCCATCCTTCCATCCATCTATCCATCCATCCATCTAACTATCCATCCATTCATCTATCCATCTGGCCTAAAATTTCTTGACTGCCTGCTCTGTGCCAGGCCTCCAAGGAATTTGTAAGATGGAGGGGTAAGGACTCAGGAAGAAACGTTTAACATTTAGGGTATCTACTAGATACCATGGCCTATTGGCAAATAGGAATGTTTTTATGGCTGGAGGTGAGAGTATTTGAGCAAGAGATAATGACAGGCAGATTGGCTGGGCCTAGCTTGTGAAGGACCTTGAAGATCCATTCAAGATTTTGGGTTATCCAGAGAGCATTGGTGCCATGATACCACTTAAAGCATTGCAGTGGCAAGGTTTGAGAAGGGAAGGCAGGTTCCAGTGCATGAGCGCCCTCAGGTTTTCACCAAGAGTGCAGACAGACAGGCTGCTACAGGGCCCTGGGCTGCAGGTGGGCTTGGTCAGCACAGGGAGCGGAAGGCAGGTATTGAGAGACTAACGGGGCAGAGGCAGCAGGGTCTGGGGACAGGGGAGAGTGCCAGAGGGAGTTTGGCTGGGTTGATAGGGGTAGCAGGTGGAGCTGGTGCCCACCAAGGCAGGTGGGGATGGCTGGGCCTCCTCTCTGTGTAGCCTGTCCTGCAAATATGATGTGTCTTAGGGGGAGCTTGAGCAACTGGCTCATTTGGGCTTGTGAGTCTGCTCAGTGCGGTCAGGTTGCACAGTGTGTCACAGACTCCTGGACACAAGTGCACACTGGCACACTGATGGGGGAGGGGACAGCCCTCTTTGTTTGCCTGGCCGGGGCTTTCCTCAGGTGTCCTGGAGAAGTCAGCTCTGTGCTTTTCTGGCCGTGATGTGCTCACTGTCCCTCCCTTTCCTTACAGGCTGCCAGGTGCTCCACATAGAGCTGCGTGTCACTTTGACATGCACAAAATGACCACCTCCCCGGGGTCCGTGCTCTCCGTGGGCACCACATCTCTGCAGGCAGCTCAGAGCGATGCACAATTCTAAATGCCATCCTTCAGGGGGCCCCTCCCCAGCCTTCTGTCCTTCTCCTGGCTTGGCCATCCCTAAGTGAAAAACTGACCTTCACATTCACTCTAGCTGCCAAAACCTCTTTTGATTGGAAAACCTTTTCGCGTAGAGGTTGTTGAATCCTGTGGCAACTGCTGGTTAGGGCAGCAGAGGACCACTTGCCAACAAGATGACTTTTTCCCAAAAGCTGTCCCTGATGAACTGGGATTTGAAAGCGTGTGGCATGTTGTGTACACATCTTATCTGAATGTGTCCTGCATGTTGGTCACAAGCATATGTCCACCTGGCTGCATGTTTATATGCAGATTGGGATTTTCCAGTCAATAGGTTTGCCTTCCTGGGACATGGGTGACACCCCCAGAGAGTACGGGCAGAGGAGCTCTTCTTCCCCATGTCCTGGCCTCCTAGTGGAATGTCTGCATTTTTGTCCTTCCCTTCAGACTGGGGCTTGTGTTAGTTGTTGCTTTTCCATCTGATTGCTCTTTACTTAAAAAAAAAAAAAAGAAGAATTTTCAGAAGAAGCAGTGTGAAACATTGGAAAACACATAACCTTACAGTGGGACAGTCCTGTAAGCCAAGTCCTTTGGCTCTTGGCTGTGGGGCTGCTGCTGACTTGAACTTGAGCAAGTTGCCTTAACTCTCTGAGTCCCATTTTTATCATCTATAAAATGAGATGACAGAAGTACTTTGTACTTCATGTGGTTAGATCGTTATAAAGATAGCACAACAATGGAATGATTTGGTACTTTGTAAGTACCTTTATAATTATTTGGGTAAAGTTTAGGAAGGCAGCATAGTATCGTATTTAAGAGCTTTGGCTCTGGAATCAGAAAGAGTGGGGATCCTACCCAGCTTTGCCCTATTTGAGCTGTGTGAGCTAGTGGAAATTACTTAGCCTCTCTGAACCTCAGTTTCCTTATATGTAACATAAACATGGTGATAGACATCTTCCATAGCACCAGACTTTATTCTGCATGTGAATAAAGAATGAAGTGATTGAGGAAATGGAGATTCCTGTTTGGGGGTGAGGGTCAGAGTGAATATGCCAGGAGATTCTCATGGCATACACCCGAGTTGGAGGATTGTGATGCCAGATTGCTCCCGAGGGCAGGAGCCATGTCTGGGTAGCGTCATACTGTACCCTAATGCCTAACACAATTTCTGGCATATGACAAGTGTTTACTAAAGTTTTAGTTGAATAGACAAATGATTCTATGACTTAATGTACCCAATGCACTTAGCATGGGGCCTGGCACAGAACAAGACAAAATAATAGCAAAGTCTTATCTCTGGATATAAATCAGCAGGACCCTGCATGCCTGGCTCCTGAGCACATTTGCCCCTGCCTGAGTGCGCCAAATGCTGGGGCTCCTCAAGTTTCCATGACAACGTGCCTGGTTTCACTGAGGTTGACAGCTGAGAGCCAGGCCTGACCCTAGTCTCTTGATCAAGGAGGACCAGGCCTCCCATATCCACAGGGTTCATCTGCTATCTGCATCTTGCCTTTGGAGGAAGTACCAAAGCCCAGGGACCTTTGGTGGTAACAAGGATGCCTGTGCTCACCATTGCAGGGCCCAGGACATCAATTTTATTTTTTTTTTTGTAGAGACAGAGTCTCATTTTATCGCCCTTGGTAGGGTGCCGTGGCGTCACACAGCTCACAGCAACCTCCAGCTCTTGGGCTTAGGTGATTCTCTTGCCTCAGCCCCCCCGAATAGCACCTGCCACAATGCCCAGTTATTTTTTTGTTCTGCAGCTCAGCTGAGGCCGGGTTTGAACTCGCTACTTTTGGTATATGGGGCCAGCGTTCTACTCGCTGAGCCATAGGCGCCGCCCCAGGACATCAATTTTTATTAAGTTTGTAGGCAATCATGACAGAGGACTGGGCTGGCTTTTTATTGTTTGAGGTTTCTTGGCTTGAGTCTGGAGAGAGGAAAAGTCATTTCGAAAAGGCCTTTCTTGTCTGAGGGAGAATAGGTATTACCCGAAGCCATCAGAACCCAGAGCACCAGAGGAGGAAACGTGGGCGGTGCCGCACCCACCCACTGGGGCGCACTGGGCCCAAGTTGTACGACGGAGCCATAGGATGTGGGAGTGCAAGGTCTCATCTGGTGCTTCACTTTGCCGTGGATGGGGCAGATGAGATTTGCATCAGGTCACTGGTGGCTTGAGGGAGAACCAAGGCTCCAGCGTGCTGTGTGTTAGAGCCAGGCCCTTTCTCTTACACCATGCCTGCTCCTTCTCCCACCCAGCATGCCGGAGCGGGAAAGGCTTCAGTGGCACTTGGTGAGTGAATGGCTGCGCAGAAGCCAGGCCCTTGGAGAGTGGTGAGGACAGGAGGGACAAGGTAGCAGAGAAGGGACAGCTCTGACCTGAATCTAAGGGCTTGGCCAGCTCCTGAGTGCGGAAGAGCGCCGAGTCCCACTTGGGGCCCCCTTGTCCTAACCACACCTGGGACTTTGGCTGAGGCAGCCAACTAGAATATTCCTTCTGTGCAGGACCAAAGCTAAGGTGGAGGGCACCTATGCCAAGAATCTCACTTGCCTCCCGGGACCCCTACAGACGGGTCTGCACCGACAATTCAGTCGTCACAGACTAGCCTGGTGGGAAGTAACTCAACAGCTTCCTGAAATGGACGCTCAGAAATATCCATGACTTGGTAGCCATTTGGGCAGAGCTCTTTATTCTCCAAGTGGCAGGGGCAGAAAGAGCCCGAAAGCTGGCACCTCCCTGATATAGCAACTAACATTGTGGAGCACCTTCCAGGTCGGACCCGTCCCGAGGACTTCACACACACTGATACGTTTAATGCTTGTAACAGCCTTTTGAGGAGGGTCAGATTATTTGCCCTTCTTCCATTTCACAGCGGGAAAGTAGATGCTAGGAGAGGTGAAGAAATTTGACCATAGTCTCCCCACTAGAAAGTTGACTATGTCACATCACTAGTAGGGGGAGGATTTGAACCCAAGCTAGATGCTCTTAACCTGTTTACATTCTCCTCTCAACACCTAGGCCCTTCTTCTTTGAGCTTTGGCTTGAGTGTGTACTGAAACTGTGATAGTGATAGAGATTATTCTCTGCACGTGAAAACTAGGAAGCATGTGTTGATTTCATCATTCACTCATTCATTGAAGGCCTGTCTATCTTTGATGTCTAGGACAGAGACCCTGCCCATAAAAAGCTCCTGGTCTTGGGGGGGGGGGACAGCTATGTAAAGGAACATGCAGGCATCGTGGAAGCAGGAGCAGTCTGGAGAGGAGGCCCAGGTTACTATGGTAGTGCAGAGGCGTCCAGGGCTTGCTCTGGCTGGGCAGGGGAGAGGCAGAGGGGAAGTCCTGTATGAGCAGGGGAGCTGAGCTAGATGAAGAGGCAGTGGTGGGTGGGGTGGTGGCCCAGCTCTGGAAGCCTCATATATCTGCGTAATTGATTAAGACTGGATCCTGCAAGCCTCAGAGAGCCATGGAAGAATTTTAAGTAGGGAATAGCATGATGAAGTTTGGGATCTAGAAAGAGCTCTCCAGCACCAGTGGAAGAGGGACAGGAGGGGTAAGGCTGAAGGTGGGGAACCCGGCTGGGAGACCCCTGGAAGAGCACAGGGGAGAAGGGCTGAAGGAGGAGGCCAGAGAGATAATGGTGTTGAGGTGGAGTCTGAGGAAGCCTTGGTGGCCAGGGGGGTGAGGGAGAGAAGGGGAAGCAGTTGGGATGATGCTGGGTCTGGAGTGTGCACGAAAATGCAGCAATTACTCAGATAGTGCCAAGCAGCCCCTGTTTGGTGAGGGAGGGTGAAAGAGCTTGTAGGTGCAGAGAGCGATGGTGACAACATCAGCAGCCACAGCGCCTTCCCATTAATCTCAGCCCGCGGGGAACGCTGCGGTCTGAGAACTGGATGTGGGGCAAGCAAGGGAGTGTGTCATCTGCTCCTGTTTTAGCAGGAGGAAGGGAGCATCTCTTAACATGATCCCATTTCTGTCTTCCAAAGTAGATGCCTCTATTGAAAAGAGAATCATCACATCATACAAATCTTTTAGCAGGTCAGGTGCACTTTATAGGGTTAATATAGACAGGGAGGATTTTCTAGCCCCTTCCACCTCTGAGGATGTGGTGTCTGAATAGACAGCACCGCCATCATCAGCCTCTTTGCCAATTACCCATTTCTGTCTGGGCCCTGGAAGACCTGGTGTCTGACACTCACATCTGCTGAGCCTGCTGTGTGACCATGATCAGGGAGAGGTACTCAACAGACGATGTTGTATCATTCAGCCCTTGTTGTGGGCACCTTTCTGAAGGGCATGTCTCATTAAAGGCGGCAGGAAACTCATAAAGCATCAGCTCCAGATCGTGGACTAAGCCAAGGGATGTCTGCAAAAAGCAAGAGCAGGAATAGGGACCACTTTTCAGGGCCAAAGGGTGCTCTAATTGTGGGAGCTCCTCTGTGCCCTCAGAACTGGGAACAGCAGTGACGCCCATCAGCAAGCTGTCACCCGCAGCTCCGGAGCCTTCACAGTGCTGGTGTGGACAAAACAAACCCAAACCACCCGGGGGACCCCAGGCACGCTATTGTCCTAGCACCAGAGATATGGAAGTTGCAAATTTCCATAGCAACAAGGAAGCAAAACAATTATCCTGCACCTTCTGGGGCCGAGATTACAAGGACTCGGTTTAAGCTCTTGAGAAGATGCCTTGTGAAGGCGACAGAACTGACACCTCTGTCTTGAAAATATTGACATGCAGGAAAGAAAGAGGTTTTAGAACCACAAAATACGTTAGAATGATTGAACGAACCCTCCTCAGTTGTCAGAGAAGGAAGCTGAGGCCCAGAGAAGTTAAGCTCCTTATCCAAGGTTGCCCAGCTGGCCATGGGAGAGGCTGCAAGTTCCAGACTGGCATCCTGGTCCCCTCCGCAGTTCCCTGTCCCCTCCCTTCTGTTGGTACAGGGA
Organism: Arctocebus calabarensis; assembly: GCA_963573935.1. Lineage (NCBI taxonomy): Eukaryota > Metazoa > Chordata > Mammalia > Primates > Lorisidae > Arctocebus > Arctocebus calabarensis. Next base: position 12,902 of record CAUYON010179034.1, read on the forward strand.
ATTCAAGGGCCTTTCACCTCTGCAAAGTACTGTGTCTTCAAACCATTTATCACGTTTGTGTAAAAGCAAATTCTGGTTTCCGTTGGATTGCTTCCTTTCTAGTCTAAGAGACTCTGTCTTCTTTATTTCCCATCGATCTTCTTCTGGCAGCACCTTCCAACTCTGGTCCTAAGGGTTTGTTTTGCTTTCCTTTGCTTTCTAAGACCCAGCTGCAGCTTTTCTCCCAGCCTTTGGGCAACGTCTTTAATAGTCAATAAATAAACGTAAGTAGTTGAGATGGATCCATTAGTTGATGGGTAAGGAGCCAGGGGTGCCTGGAACCTTCCAAAGCTTCCCTGGTGGATGGCTTCCCTCTGCGTTCCCCGCAGCCTGACATGGTGGGTGTCAGTCGACTCTTTCATGATTGGACCAGGTGCTCCAGGGCCATCTTGGGGGTCCCTTCTCCTGGCTCAGGCCTTTGTTGTACCCGCCTTGCCTGTGGATTTTCTTGCTGGAGGTTGTGAATAGTGAGAATGCGTCAGGACAGCTCTCTGGGAAGGGTGGTCAGGCCAGGGGACTGTTACCTGCTTATTGATCAGGAGAGGCCTTTGAGCTTGGCTTCAGCTCTAGGGTCACATAGAAAGTTTCAGAAGGGGAGGGTGGTCTGAGCCTCCCCCTAGGAGGCTTGGCAGCAGAGCACAGGAGAAAGGGGCGGCAGAGAGGAGGGAGTGTGAGTCTACTGCTGACTAAGCCAGTGTCAAGTCCTGAGAGGGAGCCTGGGATGTCAGGTCTGAGGGCAGAACCAGGTGCTCCAGATGGATTTGTCCTTAGCTCTGGCCCCACACAGAGCAGGTCCGCAGTTCGCATTTGTTGAATGGCTGAATGCATTCCTCTGGCAGGTATGGAGTGTGGGCTCCCTGCCAGGTACCCCTCTAGCCCACAATGTCTCAGACAGCAATGCAGCTCAGGCCCTGCTTTGGGAAAGCCTAAAACCTGGGGCTGAGTGGACCAGAGTCCACAGCCCCCGGGTCCCTTTGGGGACCTTCCCTGCCAGCAAAGCATCCATGGGGCCCGCTGAGGGCTGGCACAGGAGACCTGCCGGTGCTGTGCAGGTGGTGGCCACAGCCATGAGATTAAAGAAGACAGCGGCAGGGAGAAACCAACGGGCCTACGATGTGCCAGCCCCGGCCAGGTGCTTTCCAGATGGAAGCTTGCTTAATCCTGCCAGCGACCCAGTGAGGCCCTTTTTATGATCTTTGTTCACGGAGGAGGTAACCAGAGCTCCCCCAGGGTGAGCAGCTGGCCCCAGGCCCAACCCTGGGAAGGGCGGGCCCACTCAAGGGCAGCCTGACCCCACTCTATCTGTAGGCGGAGCTGCTGGGGAGGCCCCGAGAGGAGTGCCGTGGGTTCTGGGGCCATCGGGTTGTTGTTTCAAGGAGTAACAAGTTGCTGAGACCCAGAGGTGCTTGTGGCATGCAGTTCTCCCACACCCTGCAGACCCTGGGGTGTCAGCCCAGCATGTTGACTGGTGTCAGAATCTGGGGACAGATGCCCCTGGTGGATCAGCTAGAATGAACACACAGCAGAAAGAACAGCCCTACTGCGGGTACCGCTCCCTGCTGGGCAAAGGACACCCCAGCTTTCCTCACTGAGTGGCCTTCCCAGCCTGGCGTGGCCCCGGGGATGGTGGCGGCAGTGTGACCTTGGACTCAGGGCCAGGGCAGTTATGGTGTCGGGTTGGGTTGGATCCCGCCTCCCCTGCTTGCTTTCGTGTAGCCCTGAATGTGCCCGTCTGCAAAACAAGGTCGGTGAGAACTCCAGCCCAGGGATGTGATGAGAATGAACATAAATCAGATTATTAATGCATTCGGAAGTGCCTAGCATACAGTAAATGCTCAATAATTGGCAGATTCCATGACTGTTGCTATTATGTTATAGAAATGTCAGATTAAACTTGGTCTGACTTGGGAGTCAGGCTGGGCTGTACCTCTTACTTTATTCTGGTGGCCAACTCCTGTTTCCCTGGGTGGCAGGGTGCAGGGATTCTTGCAGCAAATAGAGCAGTTGAATATTCATGGCAGAGAATGCCAAACTTCACTGTTACCAAAACACTGAGGAATTTGTTAAAAATTCGCATCTTAGGGCTGTGCCTCCGTCTATCTCCTCCTTAGAGATTCTGATGGGTGGGTCTGGGGTGAGGTCCTGAATCCTCATCTTAAATAACATCCCGAGGTGGTTCTGTTGTGGGAAGTGCAAGGTCTGGGTGTGGCAGTGCTGTGTTATAACCTGTTTCCTCCAGACCCGGCCAGCTTGGTAGATGGCTCTCCACGGCTGGGCTATTTCTGTCTCATCACTAGGAGCGTTGTCTGGAGTCAGGCTCCTTTTCCCTGGGCTGCCCTGGAGACACACAGACGAATCCTTTCTTCTCAGCTCCCTGTCTAGACACCATGCAGACCTACACAATCTTTTCTGCTTATAAAATGTGATTGCCTGTATCCTGGTGGCCACATTTTCTAAATTCTCCTGAGAAAACATGGTTAAGGAATTTTTTTTTCCTGACATGAATTCATCTTATAATTCTTACAAAAGTACAGCATTGGGTTTGTCTTCATTTATATGTTGAATAGATCCCTAGCCAAAGTAGAGTAGGGTTGCATCGTGGTTAAAAATGAGGCTGTTGTTCATAGCTCTGCCCCTTATGAGCTGTGTGACCTTGGGCGAGTTCTATAACCTCTCCGTGCCTCAATTTCCTCATCTCTGGAATAGGACTAACAGAAGTGCCGACCACCCTCCAGGGTTGTTAAGAAGATTAGGGGAGTTTAATATGGACAAAGTGACCCATGGAGAGCAGTATATTCATGTTTCATATAAGAAATAAAACCAGATTCTCCTCTTTGTATGAATAAAAGTATAACTGTGCGAGGTGGCCTGGACCAGTCCAGGAGCACTAGCACCACACACACGTTTGAGGAAATTCCATAAGCAACTTAGATAATGGTGCTGCCTGGTTTAACCCAAGCCCTGTTCTTTTCTCCCTTAAAATTCTGCCCTGATGCACCACTTTGTGACGTTCTGGTCACTGTTTGTCCAAAGCAGGAAAGAACAAGACATCCTAATGGTGCGTGACTACCACATGTGAAGCTGAATGTCATTTTGCTAAACCCAATCAACAAGCTCTTTAAAGCCCCTTCTCTTTAGAGAGTCACTCTAGCTGTGATCTATGTAAGTGGCATGCAGGGACCAGGGGACTTTTCTCTTTGTCTCAGTTTTCATTTCCTAGATAGGGAGTTGCTGAATGTCTTGGCTGATTTCCTTGACTAAAGAGCTCTAGAGGGGAAAGCTGGTGTCATGAAGGAAGGAATGACCAGAAGCCAGAATAGCAGCATGTGGTGACATCTTGGTGGGAGATGAGGGTGGGAAGCCGCCTTGTCCTTCCTCTTGCCATAGCCACGTAGCACTTGGGTCCTGGAGCAGACAGACGTGGTTGGACAACCAGGCCTTGTACCTCCTAACAGTGTGATAGTGGGAAATTTGTTAGCTAATCAGTCCAGCCCTTCTCTGTAAGATACAGATGATAATAATAGTTCCTTTTTTTTTTTTTTTTGAGACAGAATCTCAAGTTGTCACCCTGAGTAGAGTGCTGTGGCGTCACAGCTCACAGCAACCTCAAACTCTTGGGCTTAAGCTATTCTCTTGCCTCAGCCTCCCAAGGAACTGGGACTATAGGCGCCAACCACAATGTCTGGCTATTTTTTGGTTGTGGTTGTCATTGTTGTTTGGAGGGCCCTGGCTGGATTTGAACCTGCCAGCTCTGGTGTACGTGGCTGATGCCCTAGCTGCTTGAACTATAGGCACCAAATCCATATAATAATAGTTCATATGTCACTGAGTTGTTGGATTTTCAGTGAATTAATAAATATATAAAATCTCAATACACAAAAGCTTTCATTGTTATTGTTGAGAGGTCTTTTTTGTGTGTCCAGTTTAGCCCATGTCTCAATGATTCCAGTCTTTGCATGTATAAGCACCTTAAAAGTTTAGTCCAAAAAGGACTAGCCGGAGAGAGAAGATAGGATAGAAGGCCCTCTTGCTAAGACCAGTCTGTGGGGTGGTACCTGTGGCTCAGTGGGTAGGGCACTGGCCCCATACACTGGGGGTGGCAGGTTCAAACCCGGCCCTGGCCAGACTGCAACAAAAAATAGCCGGGCGTTGTGTCGGGCGCCTGTAGTCCCAGCTACTTGGGAGGCTGAGGCAAGAGAAGCGCCTAAGCCCAGGAGTTGGAAGTTGCTGTGAGCTGTGACGCCTCGGCACTCTACCGAGGGCGATAAAGTAAGACTCTATCTCTACAAAAAAAAAAAAGACTACTCTATGAATTGCTGTGAGTCTTTTGAACTGGAAGTGGGTGGGGACTTGGAGCCCCTTGAATAGGGACCACTCTGCACATGGGAAAGGCGCTCCTTGTGATTTCACACAACTCCTCCAGAGGAGTGAGGTAACAGGGCAGGAAAGCCCAGTCAGAGCAAGCAGGCCACTGGGAGCCCCGGAGAGCAGGACAGAGCATGACCTGCAGGGTCTCCAGGGTAGGCGCAGGAGAGGCTCTCACTGGGCAGACTGAGGCTGGAAGGTGGGCCTGGGTCACGGCCACCAGCTGGCAGTACCAGCACTTTCCTGAGGAAATGACAGGATGCCAGGCAGGCGGGCAAACGCAGTGGGGTGGGGAGCCGTGGGAGCCCTGCTGGGTGGGTCTTGGAAGGTCTGGCAGGCCGGGAACCGGGCAAGGCTGTGCTCCCAGGGAAAGAGCTGGCGTGGGCAGGAGCCCAGCCTTGGAAACTAGAGCCCATGAGAATGGACAGGCAGCCCTTGGACACTGGAACTTGGCCCTAGTGGACAACAAAGGCAGCACAGAAAAAAGTAATGGTCTTGTCTATTGCTTTACCACGTGCCTCCAATCACATAATGTCAAATGTCCTTCACCCCAGCCCAATGAAGAAAATGTTATCACCATGTTCCTGTTGGGTAAACTGGGCCTCATTTAAGCTAACTGGCCTGCCCTGTGCCCAGGGCACTCCAGTGACAGAACCAGCCTGGTATGTTCTCACCCACAGTGCCAGGGAGCCTGGGTCTCCAGCTGGCCAGGGGCCTGTTGTACCCCACCAGCAGCTATTTACACTCCTGCTTTTGTGTGATATAAAAAGCCCTGCACTGTGGGCTGAGAGCCACAGAAATGCCACATGGGACTTTGGGAGCGATCTGATGGAGCTCTTCATCCAATCTCCTCAACTTGAAGGAAATGGAGGCTCTGAGAGGTTAACAGCCTTGCCTGGGGCCACTCGGCAGGACGGTAATGGAGCCAGGACCCGAACCATGTCTGTGGCCGCCCGCTCCATGCTGTCCCCGCCGTGTCGTGCTGTTTTCCTCCTGGGCTACAGGAGATAGGGGCAGACTCATTATGTGCCACTGCTGCATGAGGAACATCAACAGAATGGAACGTTAAAAGGCCACCAGCATATCTCACAGCACAGGTGGCAGGAGTAATTTGTGTCTGCGGTTGCATTTATAAACACAGCATGGAGAATACATCAGGAAGCCAGCAGGGACTGCACAGGTTCAGTTTGTCTGCTAATTAGAATGAGGGAAATGCCAGTGGAAAAGAAAATGGTTTGGGGAAAATGTGCAAGTTTTCAAGTCACCCGGAATGGTAGTAAGCGTGGTAATCCCATGTTTTGGGCAAGGATGGACCTGGACCTCCATGGTGTGTCTGGGACTTTGGTTCGGCCATCGCTTTCTTTTCTGTCTCCCTGGCTGGCTAAGCATCTTAAGAACAAGACTGTGGGCTCGGCGCCTGTGGCTCAACGGGCTAAGGTGCCAACCACGTATACCTGAGCTGGAGGGTTCGAATCCAGCCCAGGCCCGCCAAACAACAATGGTGGCTGCAACCTTAAAAAAAAAAAAAAATGGCCAGGCGTTGTGGCGGGCGCCTGTAGTCCCAGCTACTTGGGAGGCAGAAGCAGGAGACTCGCTTGAGCCCAGGAATTGGAGGTTGCTGTGAGCTGTATTGCCACTGCACTCTATCCACGGTGACAGCTTGAGGCTCTGTCTCAAAACAAAAAACAAAAAACAAAAAAAAACAGAACAAGACTGTGTCATCTTTACCATTGCAAAATCTACAGCACCCAGCACAGGGTCTGACATGGAGCAGGTATTCAGCAAATGTTGGTTAATTGACTGACTAAATGAATGACTGAAAACCAAACTCAGCCAGTCAAATGGCTGGTGAGCAGAGCAGCTCTTTCTTCTTTTCATATTATGCCTATTATGGGCTCAAACTTCCTCCTTTAGAGGGCTCTGGGAGATCCCACGATCATTGTAGGGCTCTTTGTATACCAGTGGCCGTCGGGAGTCATTATCTTGGTGACAGGAATTACTATTGGGGCTTGTCAGTTCTGAATAGCTGTGACCAAGAACCTGGACCAACCGCCCATGGTCAAGGGCCTGGGTGCCAAAGCCAGATTGTCCTAGTTCAAGCCTTGACTTTATCACTTTCCATCTGTGTGACCTTGGACAAGTCAACTGACTTCTCTGAGTCTCAGTTTCCTTATCTGTGGAACAGAGTGTGGGGAGCGAGGACTGAAAGATAATGTACGATGCTGGCCCAAGGCACGGTTCAGTCTGTGTTAGGCCTTTGTACTGTCATTCCCGGGGGCCCTGGAAGTGTGGCAGGTCCCTCCCCTCTGTCTGCTAGGCGGGCAGCAAGCGAGCTGTGGCCCAGTGCCACACTGCCTTTGTTTAGACACACAAAGGAGAGTGGGAGATAATGAGGCAGAGCCGAGCGCGCCCATTAGAGATGGCAGAGGGAGAAAGTGTCAGATATACAGATGTGCGCAAGGGCAAGCCGCGATGGGATACCATTTCCATTCTGTTCCCTTCATCCTGAACTTAGTTATTTAAAGTGCAGGAAAAGAGCCAAAATCTGCTGTTTCGTTTGTACAAATAAGGTTTATAAATAGCTGTCATGGTGAGGAGGGAGTGTAGGAAGCAGCGTGGAGCGATCAGGTTCCCCCATGAAGAGATGCACTCCGTGCCGGGGTGGGGGTGCCTGGCTCCTTGTTGATCTGGAGGTGTCACTCAGGTCTGTCCCTGAGTGAACGTTGCCTCACTCCTGGGGGTTCCTTAGGGAGGCCTGGGGGCCTCAGCTTCGAGCAGAAAGGGCACCGTAGCATTTGAGAGGGCTCTGAGGGCTCCAGCATTGCTCAGTGTGGCCACGATGGCAGGATTTGGAGCAGGGCAGACTGGGTTTGCATCCTGGCTCCCTCACCTGCCAGCTGTGTGACTGTTGGCGCATTGTCTGGGCTTCCGTGTCTTCTCTGTATCCTGACGGTGATGACATATTACTAATAGGGTTGCTGGAGGATGGAACAAGCTAAAGCAACTACCTCATTCCTGGTGGCAGCTCAATAGAAGTTCTTTGCCAGCTTTGGCTAGATAGGCAGGTATTTCTGAGGTCAGACAGTTGTAGCATTTTCCCAGGTCTGGAGACTGCCTAAGGGCCGGGCAGTAACAGGACTAGAGAGAGGGACCAGGGCAATGTGTTGTCTCTATGAGGGGGCACTTGTGCCCAGACCCAGCTTTGCCCTCTCAACAAGGCCCCAACTTTGAGCCATTTGACTTTCCAAAGGACGAGTCTAGTTACTATTATTATTACAATTATTTAATACACTTCTCGCCATCTAGTCAATTACCTGGCATTTCAGTTTCCATCGGCCACATAGACTGTTTGCAAATTATCTGTTGTCTGTTGGGTTCCTGCCCTGGCCTTGATGAGCGGGTAGGCTGAGGGATGTGTTAGCAACCCAGGCTTTCTGATGTTACAATTCTCAGCCATGCATCAGACTATCAGAAAGCCCTTGTCCTGGGATTTAATAACACTCTGGGCTTTGATCAAGGGCTGGTGGCCTTGAAACAGCTCAGTGGTAAGCACCCCATGTTTTCTGTAGGACTCAAGCCACAGACATGTCCTATTATGATCGGAGGTCAGGCATTGACCAGTGTCGCCTCTTCATGACAGGTGTTCTTTCTGCTTGGATTTAAGCACCCCGTTGAATTTCCTGGCTGGAGTCAGTTCAGGTTTATATGCATTGGCTGTGGACCTCAATGTGGCCCTGATAATGTCCCAGGTGAGGGAGACAGAAAGGCCAGGACTCACCTGTGGCTGATGTCTGTCCACTGCTCATTACATGCCGCATTAGAATTGTCACCTAAAGCCTCAGGGCCCTGGTTTCCCAATCGTAAAAAGAGATTAGTGATTATCCACGTGGTTTTTAGAATGGAGAAACGGTCATGAGGTTTCTGCCCCATCTCAGGTGCTCGATGAATAGCAGTCATCTTTTTCTTTTATTCCTCTCTCCCCTCCACTCCCTCCCTCTTGCCTACTTTCTCCTACTTCTTTCTTTCTCTTTTTGTTGCTCTCAAGGAGCTCACCACTGAGCTGCGAGGTCAGGAAGCTATGTTATTATATTCATGTCTTCAACTGATCGGATGAAGTCCACCCATGTTAGAGGAGCCAATCTATTGAATCTCCTGATTCAAATGTTAATCTCACCCCACCACCCTGCCAGACATATCTAGAATAATGTTTGATCAAATATCTGGGCATCCCATGGCCCAGACAAGTTGACGCATAAAATTGACCCTCACACCTGGTATCTGGTATCCAGATACAGCATAGGGGGCAAAAGCCAGTCTTTGTACCTCCAGGAGCTTATGGCCACCCCTGGAATGCAGCTGAGGCTGTCCTCTGGGACGGGCCTATCTCTCCATGGAGCTGGCAAGGGGTCTTGGCCAAGACCCACATCAGAGCTGTGGGCCTCCCTTGATAGCAGAAATGTCAAAGTTCTGACCATTAGCTTGTCTGAAATATCACTCATTATCTTCCATCCCCACCTCCTGGGTTTAACAATCATTTTTGCCCCAGGGTTTGCACCAGAAACCTGGGCATTCTCTTTGAAATCTCCACACCTTTCTCCCCCACACTCTTTTTGGATTGAAGTTTTGCCAATTTCTCCTTCCTTAATGTCTTCTGGGGTCTGTCACTTCTCGCCCTCAATCTGCTGCTGTCACTCAGGTCCCAGCTCCCATCATCTCTTGGTGCTTTCTGGCATCTACCTCACTGGTGGCTTCTTTGTCCTCTGTCTTGCCCTGCATGGCCCATCATCCACATTCTCGTCAGAGGAAGCTCCCTAAAATTAGAGATTTGGCTGCATTATTCCCTTATTAATTTCCCTTATCAGCTACTCCTGCCTAGTAGAGTTTCTAAGCTGATGTGCTAAAGGCCAAATTCAACTCACACTTAAAAACAAATTGAATGCCTTGATATTAAAGGTGTATGCCTTCTAGTTTGCCACACTTCTCACCACTCCTATGGTCTTCCCGCTTTACTCCTTTGTTTCTTACCTAGTCTCTGAAGTCAGAGACCCAAACTCTTACACATAACACAACTTGGCCCTGACTGAACTTCTCAGTTTTATTTTAGGGAGTTCTACTTAAGTGCTCTGTTCCTAGTCTTTACCCCAAACACACAGTATTCTGTGCATTTCTGTGCCTTTATCCATGCTGTTCAGTGTACTTGGGTGGCCTTTCTTCCTCACGCTCCTGGGCAATCCCTAATTATTCTCTAAGACTCTATGCATATGCCACCTGTTCTCTTCTATAGCCTTTCCATAGCATTCTCTAAGACTCAATTTCCTCCTTTGTAAAATGGGGGTTATAATTGGACCCATCTGATAGGGTTTGTTGTGATGATTAAATGAGATAACACTTGCAAAGTGCTCAGCACAGCATCTGGTATGTTGGAAGTGCTCAGTAAGTATCCAGTCACCCGCCTGGCTGGCACCTAGAGATGCTGGGGGTTTGGGGAGTAGCAGGGACTGTGCTGTCTCTTTCTGGCTAGGGTGCCTGAATTTGACAAGCTCTTACCGTTCACGGTTAAAGAAAATAGAGAATAATTGTGTCCAACAGGCAACGAGGGGGAAATGGCTCATTGCAGATGCCTGGATGGAATGGGGTTGTGCAGGATTGGGGGGAGGAATTTGTTATGCCCACAAAACTGTTCTAGAAAGCAGAGTATGGAAAATGAAAACTGGCTTTATAAATACATTTAGACTTAGAGTTTTAAAACATGTATATAGATATATGTATATTTAACATCAAAGACATTTAAATATTTCATGGACAATTGCTCATGGCCTGGTACCTCTAATTGGAGAACTTTGGTGTCAGTGTTTTGTGGCATCTGTTTATAGTTCTGTTGAATGAAGCACATATGGAAATTTACTTAGGAAAAAACTGTTAATTGCAGAACCACATAGGAATAATAATTATTGTCCCTGTTTTGGTACTGGCATGAATGGGTTGCATCAGAACAGCAAGACTTGAATGGCAGAAAAGTATCTACGGGGTAAAAAGAAACACTCCAACCTAGTAGCAGACCAGTAGAGACATTCGATCCAAAAATGTCTTAGATGGTGAAATATAGGTCCTGCGCCACATTGTCCTTTTTTCTTCAGGGACATCCTTAGTCCAAAGTGGGGCAGGCACCTTCAAGACAATGAAGACCTTTTAAAGGGTCACAATGCAGGGAGTGGAGGCCTAGATAGGCAATATTCTAGGCTGGGAATGCCAAGGTCATTGGCTATCTGGTCTCAAGGCCTGAAGAAATGCATTTATAAAGGGGAAAATATCCCTGTGTTGAACTCTATCAGGAGGAGGAATCTATACCAAATGAGAATTGTCATACTCTTGGTGAAATACTGTCACAAACATTGAAGAAGCCAGCCATCCTATAATCAACTATATTGCTGGTCACTGAGATCTACTATGCTTTTTTTTTTGAGACACAGTTTCACTATGTCACCCTGGGTAGAGTGCCATGGCGTCCCAGCTCACAGCAACCTCAAACTTTTGGGCTTAAGCAATTCTCTTGCCTCAGCCTCCCAAGTAGCTGGGACTACAAGTGCCCACCACAATGCCCGGCTTTCAGGCATGGTCATGTAATTTATTTAGGCCAAGGAAATGTGAGCAGAAGTGATATATGTCACTTCCAGGTGGGAGCTTTTAAGAGACAATATGTGCAGAAGGGTTGATGGACATGCGTTCCTGTGGCTTGTATTCCACGTGAGGATGGCAATAAGGACACAGGCCCAGGGCGCCTGGATGGCCCTTGAAGGCAATCTAGCATGAGAGAGAAGTAAAGCTGTGTTCCTAAGCCACTGATATTTGAGGTGTTTCCGTTCCTCCTGTTCTAATACAGGATGTTTAAAAGGAAGAATGGTGTGGAAATTTATCACTTCCATGAATAACTAGACATGTTGTGATTTTTATAGCAGAAGGACAATGACAGAAGAAATACCTATATACACCAGAAAGGGACCAACAGCTGAGTATGGAAAGGAACACCAAAACTCCCAGAAGTCTACTCATTAGCTTTGGAAAATTTATTCACAAAGTCATATATCACTGTCACACAAACAGTCTCTCACCTGCAGAAATGATCCATCCATGGCCAGTTCTGAGGCATGTGGGCACATGTCACCTAGAGGAGCCACGTTTTGGTCCTCCCTCCAACCACGTCCAATTACTTGCTCTTCCCTGATTGCATCTTGCCTTTATGGCTTTGTCCACGCTCAACCCCTGCCTAGACGGCCACTGTTCTCTTCCAACACCTTGTCCCTTTAGTGGATGCTGGTTGCACACAGTGCCAATGTCAGCAGTGCCTCTAGAGCGTTTCCTATACCCTGCCCACTTCAGGCAGATGGAGCTTTTTCTCTCTCTTCCAGTTACCAGCTGGACACCCCTATCACATATGCCAGAGACATCTCAAATGTGATATGTTCCATACCAAATCACCAGCTCTTCCCAAGCCCTTTCTACTTCCCCCATATCCACAGAGGCTGTCACCACCCATTTAAATTAAATCTGTAACGTGGGATTCTGTACCATCTCTCACTCTTTCTGTCTCATCTCTCATCCAACCAAATCTTACTGATTTCATCACTGGAGCATTTCATGAACTTTTTGCTCTTACTGTCACTGCTTCAGCTCGAGACCTTATTGCCTGGAGCAGATTTTAATCTAACAGTCTTATTCATTGCACTCTCTGCTCTCAGGCATCCTCCATTCTACCACTTCTAGGGTGGAATTTCTAAAATATCAATCTGCTGAAAACTTTCAATCATTCCTGTTCCCTTGGGAGTGAGGTTGAAACTGCTGGCCTGGCATAATGGGCCCATGGAAATCTCCATTTAGCTGTTTTTCCTGCCGTTTCTTCTCCCTGCCTTGCCTATGTTCCTGCAGCACCAAAATCTATTCATATGTATGTGTATTTTTTCTGGCACCTCTCTGAATTTGCATAATGTTTCCTCTGCATGAATTCCTCTTTAGCCCTCTCTGATAAGTCTGGATTTAGCCTATAAGATCCTCTTCACAATTTTCGTCTTCTGGGCAGCCTCCTGGAATCCCCCAGGTGGGAGCTCTGTCTCCTTTCCTTCTGCTCCCTAGGGCTGTGTTTGCCCTTCCCTTGAAACATTTCCACGCTCTGTGCTAGCTGCAACTCCAGAGTGTCACGGAATAGGGTCAGGAAGGCAGAGACTGGATCCTATTTGTTTATGTATTTCCTTTGTTTAGTAGATGATAGTGTGGAGTGGTTTTCTGTGTATGTGTATCAGTCTGTTTTGGTGTAACAAACAGCTCCCACTTCCAAATCAGTGACTTAGAATGAGAAACATTCATTTCCATGCTCACATGAACATTGATGACTTAGTGAGGCAATTGTGGCTGCGACAGCTCTGCTAGGTTCTGTTCCACATGTCTTCCTCTTCTGTGGCATAGGCTAAAGGACCAACCTCTATTTGGGACATGGACGAGACCAAAAGAAAAAAAAAAGAAGCATGAGCCTCCTATGCAATGGCTTCTAAAGCCTCTGCTGGGGCATAGTTTACATTGCCTTCCATTGATCAAGACAAGTTGCATCCTCAAGTCCTCCAGCCTGGCCCCAGCCCTGTTCCCAGCTGTGCACCCTATCTGCCAGAGAGAAAGCATTCTCCCATAGCAAGGGTTCTGCAAGGCTAATGAATAACATGTGGAATATTTTTACAGAGAAGGGAGAGCAAATAAATGGGAATCATAATATATTCTGCTCTAGTGTGTTTTGTAATTAAATGGACTAAAGCTGCTGAAAAGAACCTTCAAGAACTCCTTGTCTAATTTCCTCATTTGTTGGACTTTTGACCTTTTGGAGCACTCAGTGTCTGAACCCACTTCTTATGTTTGGGGAGTTGCCTGCATTTTGAATCTTGGTGGGAGCAGAGGTTGATCAGAACAGCCTCCACTAGAGGCCTGACTTCCAGCCTTCTTTGGATTAAGGGCCAAGTTCATGACTTGGGCTTTGAGTCAAGAGCTAGTGCCTAGAACTGGCCACAGTGCCAGGAGCATCAAGCTCTTGGGGCCCTGGTGGCTGCAGGGTGGTAGCAGCGCCAATGTCTGAAATATTGGCAATGTCCAGAGGGGTGGTCCTCTACTGGAGTGAGACTTGGGGTGATGCACTTGGTAACCTAATCAAAATTGCCAGGAGTGGTTCTCTACCTCTCCTGGCAATTCCGTGAGCTTCCCACTGTCCTTAATTAACTCCTTTCCGCAGATGTCGGCCAGGGCTATTGTTCTTCCTTACAGCCTTCGTCCTGGCTCATTCCTTATAGCCTTCATCCTGGCTCATGCCTCCTTTCTCAGGGAAGCAGGGTATAAGGCTTTTAAGATCATCAGCTTTGATATTAGACTTATTTGACTTCAAGATCTCCAGCTCCCTGCTAGCTGTACTTGGGACAAATTGCTTAACCTATATAAACCTCAGTTTTCTCCTCTGTAAAATAGGAATGATGGTAAGATTTACCTTATATAGTTGTATTCAAAGTGACAATAATACATAATAGGTCCACAACCTATTATGTTTGTTGTTATCCATAAGAAGGCTAAAAGACTTTCTCAAGTTTGTAATGTCTGCTCGTGGCAACTGAATCCAGAAAGCAGGCCTCCTGGCTTAGAAACAGTGCTATGGCCCTTCACTCAGACGGAATTCATCTTGCGGATGTAATGAAGGGCTTATGATGAGAAAGAGCATGAAAATTGCTACTTTCTTGGCAAGTAGTTTACAAGGGAAGGTTTCTGCCTGAATTGTTGGCAAATTGCATCAGGCCCCATCTCTCATTTTACTTTGGCCTGCCTCATCTGAGGATGGGGGAAGGAGTTTAAGATCGGATGTTCCATTGGAATTTGAGGGTGAAGGATGGGGGAGCTTGTATGCCCAGCTTTGAATAAGAAGTTTGTCTAATCCATGCTGTCTGTGGGGCAAACGTGCACTGCAGGATTCAGTGACAAGTGGTATAGATTGTGCACAGCCAGCTAGACAAGTGTCCTTGTCAGCAGAGGGGGAGCTATCACCCTGAGACTGTTAGACATCTCAGGTTCTGTGGATACGGTGGGAAGCTTTTTCCCTCCACATCCAGAAAAAATACAGTCACACTGGCTTCTTTTAGAATTCTAGCAAGCTCTGGGTTCTTCTGCAGCAGTCCTGAGGAGCTTAGCATGTGGCATGGACCAGTCAAAGGCTTCTCTCTGCCTGTGGAGCTGAATGTGGTGATAAGGCCTGGGCAGGGCTGCGTGTTTCTGTGGGCAGGCCTCTTTGCCTCTGGTCAGTCACAAACAACTAAGAAACTTGAGGAGAGACTCTCAATCCCTACCCCCTCTGGTGGGAAGGCCCTCCAGCCTGGCCCAGCCCTGTTCCCAGCTGTGCGCCCTATCTGCCACTGGAAGCTGCAGGTCAACTCAGGGGCTTCATGGGGGGCAGCCCACTTTGGGAGGAGTGGCATAGAGGTCATGGAGCAGGGACAGATGTGTGTCTGATCTGATGATTTTTCATCAGAACAAAGCGAGGGCAGGCTGGGGAGGGAGGGGAAGAGCATCTCAGGGGGAGGACTCCCAGGAAAGAAGAAGCCTGGGGCTTTTCCCACATCAGTGGGTGGCAGCCATCCGTCCCCAAGGCGCCTGACATGGCTGTGGGGTCTCCCTGTTTGTAAGTCACTCAGTGTCCCTGCCATTTGGTTCTTGCCTTTTCTTGTGTCTCTGGAAATATTCTTCATGATGGACCCTCTGGGGTCAACTGGTCCCTGTGCCTCTGCAGGAGCAGGTCCAGGCACCTGCTTGGCCCTGGCTGCAAGGGACAGGAGGGAAAAGTGTCTATTGGCTTCCAGGCCCGAGGGAGCGCTGGCTGGTCCTCTGAGTGGGCTAACACGAGTCACAGCAGTTCGTTTTGTATAAGCTGCTCTCAGGCAACTGTCATCGTATGTACATTGTGTTTAGGAAGAAGGTGGATTTCATCATTCTTAGGATGCCCTCTGTTGTCCTTTTCTCTGACATTTTCTGACAGAGGCCTAAGCAGGAACTTAGGAAAGTGTCTGTCCTGCCTGGCACTTCTTCCCAGGTGCCGTCAGAATTTTCCTTGGCCTCTCAGAGCACCTGCTCTGCTTTCCTGGTGAGGTCTGCGGAGAACGAGTTGGGATTGTGGGAGCCACTCAGGATTAAAGGACGAGGGGATGGGGAGTTGAGTTCAGCTGGTGACCGGAGTGTGGAGGGAAATCCTGGCGGACAGAGCTGGTCCTGCCAGTCACCAGAGCTCAGGACAGACTTTCTGTCCAGGTTTTCATATGTCTTATGATTTTTATATGTTTGCTAATTTTTACTGCTGTTTTCAGACAATTGTGAGTGTTAAAAGCCCTTAGAAAACTATAGCTTTCTACTGAGGTGGGGGTGTGAACTAGCTCTGGGAACTTTAAAAGTCCCTAAAGAGAATAGGCGAGAAGTGGCGAGCCTTGTGTCTGTGGTGGGGGGATATGGGATTCCCCAAAGCTTCCTTCCCTGAGGAATTCCCAGCCCAAGGCTGGCTGTCAGACATAATGAGGGGAGCATTTAGATCATGGGTGATATGGCCATACCGCTAGGGGAAAGGGCACGGAGAGCCTTCCTTGGCAGACGCTGACTGGTAGCCAGAGCCTCTGATACATGCCCTAGAATAGACCCTGCAGGGAGCTTACCCAAGGCCCTCCAAGAGAGAAGGCTGGTTTTCCTGCCTGCTGGGAGCACAGCCTGCAGAAAGCCTCAGCTGTTTGTGGGGTGCGTGCCCCAGTCATGTACCCTCCCTAGACTGATCTGCGGGCAGTGACTGGCCAATCCCGTGCCCCTTCACCCTGACCCGTGACAGCCGTCAGCGGCCACCCATCTTTAAAACTCCTACAGTCCATCCTTCCTCTGCCCAGCCCTGCTCTCCCTGTCCCAGAAGTGTTGGCCTTTACCCTAAAGGATCTCCTGCCACCTTTTTCCATCTCAGAGGCTGCCCCAGCCTGTGGCATCATCTTCCTAGCTGCGTAGGCCCTGAGTCATCTCTGGAACTGTTGAGGTGTGCTCAGGGAGGGCACAGAGGCCGCCCACAAGTCTTGTCGGAGGTGCCAACATGCATAGGCAGGCCTGTGGGCTGTGAGAGTCCGTGGCTGGCGGGGCTGCAGTGGGCACGCCCACACTAATTCAGCAGGCAAGAGAATGCACCCAGCTGCCGGACTACCTGGCTTGGAATTTTCCCTACTCTTTTCTGGATGATCTGAGGTTACTCAAGCCCTCCATGCCTCAGTTTTCTCTTTTGTGAAATGTACCTCCCTCGTAGCATCCTTGTGGGGATTACATCTGCAAAGTCTTTGAAGACCTTTGGAACAGTGCCTGCGGGCCATGTAGTGAGCACGTGGGGCAAGTTGGTGCAGGGACGCTCCGCAGGACCCATTGTGTGGGAGGAAGGCAGAGTGCCCTTGCTTCCTGTGCCAGCCTGCTGCCTGCTGTCCTTGCCACCTCTTGCCCTCAGACTCCTCCTTTGGTGACTCCTGTGGGCGGGGTCCTTGGCTGGAAGACCTGCCCTAGGTTCTTTCCTTGGATGTAAAAACCCAGCCCTGGCAGGCACTGAGGACTGTCACTGGTAACCTGCACTATGGCTACAGCCCTCCTACCCCTAAGCTGTCCATGCCTACCAGGAGGGGGACTGGGGTCAGGGGTTCCCAGGCCGCAGGCAGGTCCTGAAGAGTGGCCTCCAGATCGTTCTGCTGGCCGTCTGGTGGCTGGACCACAGCCCTTCCTTCCTGCAATGCTCCTGAGGCCCAGGGAAATAGGAGAGTACATGGAAGGTGTGGCAGAGGGGGACTACAGAAGTCCCTGAGACTCCAAGTTTGGCTGGCTTGGCCCATAGGCTCCTTTATGAAAATCAGGGAGCAGGTTCCCAGCCTGGGAGCGTTTCCTTTGCCCCCTTCCCTTTCTGGATGCACCTTTGAGTCCCAGCAGGCTGATCTCTGTACATTGCATTAAACAGTGTACCCCTGCCTTCTAGGTGGGTGTAGCCAGTGGATGGCATTTGACAGTGGCTGTGTTCCCGCTGCTGCTTCCAGTGGGAACACCCTCCCCTAACTCCTTCAGACCTGAGGTGGAGACAGCTTCCCCCTCTTGCTAGCCCAGGGTGCCCTGTCCCTGTTGACTTCCCTCAACCCTTCTGGCCTTTGTAAATAGTGCTTTCATTAAACTCTTGGCTAATTTCTTGCTGGGGCCCTGACTGATACACACTCCCCAGGCTAATGCAGGCCCTGGACCCATGGCTTTTGAGCAGGGTACAGGCTGTAGCCTCCCACCAGCCCCAGGTGCCCATGAACAGGGCACGGTCTGTGTGATTGCAGCTGGCCCTGCTGGTGGGCTGGGTACCTTCTTTTTCCCTATGTGGCTTATCTCCTCCAGTGCCGGAGCAGAAGATCTCTGTTTGATTCCATCTGTTTGATTCTCCTCCAGTGCTGGAGCAGAAGATTCTCTGTTTGACAAACCTGGCAGGATCTTTGGCTGCTGCAGCATTGTCCCTAGAGTGGGAAGGGGACAGAAGCATCCCAGCAGTGCTGGTCTAGCCCAAGCTGGAAGAGCGGGCCCAGGATGTCCAGAGGGCCATGGGTCTGTAATCGTTTTGCCATTTTCCCCGTTCTATGGTTAGGGAAGTTGATGGGTCCAGCACTCTGTCCTGATCCCTGGTGACTAATATTGTGCTCCTGGACAATAGATCTACTGGTTCTGCCTTACTTCTCAACTGGAATCCTTTTCTAATGAAAACCCATGAACCACAGAGGCCCCAAACCTGTCTTCCTCTGTGTTTTCAAGAATATGCTTCTGTGTCTTTTCAACTTGTGGGAAGACCAAGGGCCCCTGTTACTGTTTAAGTTTATGCCTGGATCTAGTTTGCCCTGGGCTTTAGCCCAAAGATGTTTGAATGGAAAAACCAACTCTTGTAACTAAGACACCCAAAGATACGTCATCTTAGGAAGGATTCAGAGCAGTGGAAAAGCCCCAGAAACCCCAGATCCAATTAATAACTCCATAGGACAGTTCGTTAGAATGTACCAGTGCTTAACTAAACACAACCATAATCGAAGTTGTCAGAAGTGATCCACGGTTGTGTTGGAATTTTCTCATTCACACATCATTTCCTCTACAATTTAGTTAGATAACAAACACTACTTATCCCGTCACTGGCTTTTTCAGCCATGAAATGCAGTTGGTGTCTCTATTGAGCTCACTGCAGAGAAAGGGCTTTTTCTGCTGTGAGAAAGGGCGATTTTGACTGGCTGATACAGGGCTGGGCCTCAGCTCGGGGACAGGCGGGTCTTATGCAAACAAGCCCAAAGTCAACCCAGCATCCTGAGTTCTCTGTGGCCTGACTTTGTGTGTGAGGATGACACCCTTCTGCTGGAGTCTTGGGGCTCTACCACCTTGGAGATTGTTGGAAGGAGCCAGCTCTTTGTTCAGAGTAGTCACTTAACCAGCCAGAGCAGGCACTGGGGCCTAGTGGAAGCCCGCTTCTCCACGATTATTGCTTTCTCCTTTAGCCCAAGCTGCGATTCTAGGAACTGCTGCCTCCTTTTCTTCAGCGGGTCATTTTGGAGGGCTGTCAGTGTTCTCACCATGATTAGAATAGTTTGTCAAGGCTTCTTCAGCTAGGGTTTGAAGCTCCAGGGCTGGGGCAGGGGCCACATGGCTGGGAAGAGGTGGCTCTGGGAGGGTAGGCAAGAACAGGCCTCTGGGACGGAGAGTGGTGGCAGAGCCCTGTTTCTGCAGCTGCATGTAGGTAGGCAGTCTCTGCTTACTCGGAAAGAGTGTTTAGGACAGGCTGGGTCTGTAGAGCCCAAGACCAGGCATGGCGAGGCTGTAAGTGAGGGCCCCTTTGACCTTTAATAGCTAAAGGGATATCCACCAATTAGGATAATGAGATATCCCCCAATTAGGATAACTGAAATGCCACAAATATTTCATTTCAGTTGATGAGTATAAATATTCCTATAAGCCCTCTTTTTCTCTTTTTCCTCTTTATTTCTCTCCAGGTAGAAAGCATATTCTTATGTATAACAATGAGAAGATATTCTATTATCGCAGGGCTGGGAATCCCAGTGGTAGAGGCCTAATCTCGGTCTCTCTCAGGGTGTCTAATAGCCCTTGGACGATGATCACCCCCTTTGGAAGATGATGACCCCCACATGGCCTATCTTACAAAGCTGACCTCATCTGGGTGTTTTAGCCATTCAGGCTGCTGTAACAAAGTACCATAAACTAGTGGCTTGCAGACAACAGGAATTTATTTTCCACAGCTCTGGAGTTTAGGAAGTTCAAGAACAAGGCATCAGCAGGGTCGGTCCATGTCCAGTGAGGGCCAGCAGCTTCCTGCTTCAGAGGTGGCTGTCTTCTCACTGTTTTCTTATGTGAAAAGTGCCCACTGCCGGATGGGTCTTTAGGATTAAAAGGGAAAGACTTGGAAGAGGTAAGAGAGCTCTGTGTGGCTTCTTTTCAATGAGCACTAATCTCATGACCTAATCACACCCCTCACCTTCTAATGCCATCACCTTGGGGTTAGGGTTTTAATATGTGAATTTGGAGGACGTAGCGTTTAATCCATTGCCATTCCATCATCCGGCAGCGGCCATGGCCTTGATTTGTCCCTTAGCGGTAGCACACGCACATGCTATGGTGAGGCAGGGACAGCTTCCACCGATGGAGGACATGCTGTGTACCACACAGTGGGTGCTCAGTCACGTCGAGCCCCTGCAGTACCCCGGCTGGATGGGTCTTTAGGATTAAAAGGGAAAGACTTGGAAGGGTCAGATGACCTTGCTAAGGCCACTTAGTTCAGAGCTCAGGATTTACGTCCAGGCCTCCTTTGTTCTAACATTCCAGAGATGGGTTATTTGGGGGAAATGCTTTTGACTTTCAGGGTATCTACGGATATTTGCTTTTCAGTGTTTTACACTGTAATGAATACCTGATCCCCTGTCCCTACACTTTCTTCCCTTCTAGCTGTATCTTCCTAGCAACTCTGAGGCCTCCCTGGCCTGCATGGGGGCTAGGAGGAGGCTTGGTGAGGACCGGCTTGCTGCTGGTCCTGCCCCGGATACCTGGACCTGCTTCCTTGCTGTCTGCCCCTCCGCCTGGAGGCCTGTCTCTCCCTCGCCTATCCTGTGGCTGACCAGCCCCAAAGGAATGCTGGCCCCTGCCCTGTTTGGGCTCTTTGCTGAAAGCCCCTCTCTCCCACTGGGGACCTGGCTGTCCTGTGAGTCCCTCTGTCCTGGTGCCCCCACCACCTGAGACCTCCCTCTGCCTTTGTCCTTTCCAGCGCTCTGCTCCCACAGAGCCTCTGTGCTTGCTGTTCCCACAGTCTGGGACGCTCTTCCCTCTGGAGAGACACGTGGCTCTTTCCTTCCCCTGTTCAGGCCTCTGTTCGGGTGTCAGTGGGTCAGAGAGGAGTCCCCTGCGCTCCCTTATCAGATAGCCCATGGCTGTCACTCCCCACCTCCCTCTTCTCCCTTTCCCCGAGTGTCACTTATCACCACCCGACTTGTCTCCGAGTGGTTGCTGTGTGTCTTTGATGCTCTTCTGTCCATTAGCACGTAAGCTCCTTGGGCAGGGGCTGTGCTGGTTTTGCTGTCTGAGGCTGACAGGCGGGTACCGTATGCAGAGAGCAGGGGTCGTGGGGAGCACAGAGACCAGGTCCCAGCCATTCACAGGTGTGTGACCGTAGGCATATCCTAACCTCCAGGAATTCTATTTGCCTGCAAGACACGAGTATTAATTTGTGTACCTGCAAAATGGGAATATTACTTCCTACCCGCTGGGCTTATCATGATGACTCACAGCACCAGCTGACATTTACCAAGTGTGGGTTACGTGCTGCGTGCCCTATACCAAGACCTTGGCCTGATGACCTCATTTCATCCTCAGGGTGCCCCAGGAGGAGTGTCATTACTATTCTTAATTTACGGAGGGGACAGTTGAGCCACAGAAAGGTGAAGTGACTTGCCCAAAGACCCACAGTAGAAAGTGGCAGATTTAGAACCAGAACACAGGCTCTGGATCTAGACTCTGGAATGCCTCTCATCTGGACTCGTGCTTGGAGCACGGCAGGTGCTCAATAAATGATAGTGGTTCTCCTTAAAATAATCTTTCTCTTCTTGTGGTTGAATGATCTCTTTGTTTGAGGTATGATTTTGGATTCCTGGTCCTTTATCCTCCCATGAACAACCAGATCTGTGACTCTGTGGCTTGCTGTGGTTTTCTTGGGCTCTGGGCTCCTGCTTGCCAGGTCTGGGTGCTTCTACCTCTGTTGCCGCTGAACCTGCTGTCAGCCTTTCCCATGACCTCTGGTCCCCCTCCCAGCAGTCAGATGGGAGCCCCTGGGAGCACAGGTCAGAGCTTAGGCTGAGGGGGCAAACTTATTAGAACCACAAGTGGCTTCCCTGAGTTTGCCATTTAGAGGGCAAGAGTAGGGAGGGGACATAGGACTAGTGGCTCGTGGCTATAATCAGATTAGTAACAAGCCATGGGAAATGTGGAACTTCACACTTAGAAAACCTATTCTTCTGTTTGGTAGTTGTTCTTATCCACACTTAGAAATGCCAGGTCACAGGAGGCCTGCCATCCATTGTCACTGCAGAGCGGTGCTCAGGGAAACTGTGTCCTGGGAGAAAGTTACACTGCTGTGTAAGAGAATGTTGTCTCGTCACTGCAAGTGGGGAGCCTCTGCCTGCAGATGGGGGGCAGCTTCCTTGGCAGGCCAGCCCGGGACAGGCAATGGCAGGTGTGGGCTTTGGAGCCCCAGGACCTAGACCTGGTAACACAGACTCCAGCACTCACTTCTGTGTGACTTCTCAGAGCCTCAGTTTCCTCTCTGTGATGTGTCTCAGGTTCTCTTTAAGGGAGGGTGTTTTAGAAAGCCCCCTCCCTGGTCCAGCGCCCTTCTCTGTGGTCATGAGGCATCTTGCAGGGAGAGGGCTCCTGGCAGCCTGCGGTGGCTCCAGCACTGGGATCTGATCGCATAAGAGCCGTTTGCTCCGTTTTTCATCTCAGACCCATTTAAGCCTGGTGCCTTTTTTCTAGAAGTCCCACCAGAGTTGGTCAAACAGGACCCTGTAACTGCCTAAAAACACCTTTCAATCCCCCTTCCAACAAAAGAACAACCTTTAAGACTTTATGAGAAACAAATAATGTTCCCCGTGAACAGTCGAAGAAATGTCACTGGAGACGGAAAACTGTTTGACTGTGACCTGAGTAAACGTCCCAGGAAATACACTGGCTTCTCATTCCTTAAAATCCTCTTGTCCCTTGTCTTGAACAAAACAGATTGGATTATTTGAAAAGCAGGAGCTGGAAGCTGGGCAGAGAAGGCAAAGTCCACTCATCATGCCGAGGTGTGAGGCTGGGCTTTCCATGACGTTCACACGCAACACTGTTAGTGTTGTCACCCAAGTGCTCTCGGAGATGTGCCAGTCACGGCCTCTGGTAGGATGTGGGAGGAGAGCCCACAGCTTTGAAAGAGGCAGACCCTGTGGCCAATGAGGGGTTGAAAAAGCCAGAGTTGGTTTTTCACTCGGATGATTCAACCTAGAGTTGCTCAGAGTACAAAGGGACAGAAATCACCTGATGTCTCTCGATCTGCAGTGTGGCAAGCACAGTACCGATGCATTCTCTCAAGACGCGCATCTGCCACTCCCCGAAGAGAGGGTTAGAATTCTCCAATTACAGAAGAGGAGCCTGGAGCTCAGAGGTGTGAAGAGCCTTCCCCAAGGTCCCAGAGGAACTGAGCCAGGTCCAAGCGCCGGTGACGCCACCAGATATGTGCTCTCCATCCAGCGAGTGTCTCCTTGTCCTCAGATGTATTTCTGCGCTTTGGAAGGGAGGAGCGCCCATTGCTCTGGGTCCGTCTGTTGGGAAGTCTGCACACAGTTGTGCATGCTTAATTCCCACGGTCTCTTCTGCTTTCATGCCTGAGCTGTGTGGACACCATGGGGACATGCAAGGGCAAACCACACACCACACACACCATACACACCGCACACGTCACACACACCACACACACCATACATACCACACACCACACACACCACACACCATACACACCACACACCACACACACCATACACACCACACACCACACACACCATACACACCACACACACCATACACATCACATACACCATACACACCACATATACCACACACACACACACACCACACACACACACCACACACACACCACACACACATACACACCACACATACCACACACACACCCCATATACCACACACGCCATACACACATATTACACACACCACACACACCATACACATCACATACACCACACAACACACATACTACACACCATGCACCCCACACACCATACACACATACACATCATATACACCACACACACACACACACACACACCACACACACCCCACACACACCATACACACCATACACATCCCACACACCACACACCATACACACATACACACCACAATCACACACACCACACTCACCATATATACCACACACACACCACACACACATATACACCACATATACCACACATACACACCACACACACACACACACCACACACCACACACATATCCCACATACCACACACCACACCACACATACCAAACACACACACCACACCACACATACACACAACACATACACACCACAAACACACACACGCGCACCACACCAAACACACCACACACCACATACCACATACACACCACACACAACACACATACACACATCGTAAACACACACACCACACATACACACTCTACATACATACCACATAACACAAACACACACATCATACACCACACCACACATACCCAACCCCACACACAGCACACACATCCCAAATATCACACACAAACACACCACACACCACATACACACCCCACACACATCACGCACACACTATACACATCACACATACCACACACACTACACACACCCTCTGCACACCACACACACCTCACACCACACATGCCACACCCCCCACATACACTACACACTATTTGTACACACACACCACACACACATCCCATGCACACACATACACATACATCACACACCCCACACACATACCACACACCATACCACATGCATCACATACTACACACATACCACACACACACCCCCACACATACGGGCCACCTGAGTGATAAGGGGAGTCAGCATCAGTGTGGGACTTTGTCGAGAGGCACCTTTCACTAGCCAGCCCCTGTGTGCGCTACTGTCCGTTTGACAGATGTGTTGAACGAGTAGCCCAAGCACGGCTGACACCACTGTGTTAAGGCTCATAATTAGCCCACACCTCAGGTGCTGCCAAACCTCCATGGCACCTTCTAGACACAGTCCCTGCACAAAACGCCAATTTGGATGAAGAATCTGTCACTTAAATTAGTTGGATAAAGTCTGAGTGGGGCTCAGCTATCCTGAGGACATGGATAATATACTGTCACACACTGGGCTGAGAAAGAAACTGTGCGTGCCCGTGTATGTGTGCGCGCCCCGTGAACGTGAGGGTACGTATCGGACTCCCCTCTATATGTCATCTCTAATTCCTTGCCCCACTCAGAAGGAGGAATTTCCACAGGACTGGGACGCTTTCCTCTGTCTCCGGGTGAAACCAGAGAGTGTCTGTGAATGACAAAGCACCGTGTATGCTACTTCCACAAAGAAAAACAGTCTGTCCTCTGGCAGATCTGGGTCAGGTGGAGTCTGACAGCTGTGAGACAGGGTCAGGAGTTCCAGGCCTCCAGATGGACCGCCCCCACCCCTGTGTGCAAGGTCGCATGGCCCTGGGACCTAGGGCTGAATTAACCCTTTACTGAATTAACCCTGGGGACTGAGGCTCAGCCCTGAACCCCTGAGGGCAAGAGGTTTCAGATGGAAAAATTGCCTTTCTTCTTTGGTGACTTTAATGAGGAAGGTTGCCAAGAGCCCAGAGTTGCTGGGTTTCTGGGAAGATTTAAAAATAAGAATTTTTAACCTGGACTTCTAGATAGGCTTTAGGGATTCTGAACACAAAAATTTTATGGAAACTATTCTGTGTAAGTATATGTGTATATGTAGGCATGTATATATATGTAGACATGTGTAAGCATGTATATGTATATGATATGTGTGTGCTGGTCAATTTGAGCTGTTACAACAGAGCACCATAGACTGGTAGCTTATAAAAAACATAAATTTATTTTTTACAGTTCTGTAGGCTAAAAGTCCTAAATCGGGGTGCCAACATGGTCATGATCTGGCCAAGGTCCCCTTCTGGGCCTCAGACTGCTGACTTCTCATTGTATCCTCACAAGGTTGAAAGACAGCAAGAGAGCTCTCGGGCCTCTTCTTATGAGGGCACTAATCTCATTTATGAGGGCTCCACCCTCTTTACCTAATCACCTCCCAAAGACCTTAACTTCAAATACTATCACACTGAGATTAGATTTCAACATGAATTTTGGGTGGAGCGGGCACAAGCATTCAGTTCATAATAATGTGTGTGTATGCACATGTGCACGAGTACACCTTTTGTAGGGAGATAGTCCAAACTTGTTCTTGGGTTTCCTGAGGGGAATGTGACTCAGAAGTGAAGAACCACTGCATTAGCAAAGTCTCCCTAGGATTGGGTGGGCCTATGCTGGGGAACACACTCTGTCAGCTGTAGGGGACTGGCTCAGCCTTGCTTCAGCTCTGGCTGTGGGGGGACATAGCAACCATGGGCTCTGTGCAGTCCAGTTTGTAAGGTTTGAGCCCAGAGCCTGCTGGTGGGAGCCTTCCCTGCATGAAGCTGGACAGCTGGTCCTCTTGGTCTTCAGCAGACTCCTTGCCTGGGATCCAGGATTCAGCTCCTGGATAATGACACTTCAGTGCCATTATTCCCAGCAGGAAACCTCATTCAGCCCAAGAGGAAGGGCAGCTTGTTTTCTGAACTCTCAGGAGAGAAGGTCCTCCCTGTATCCTGGCCCTCCCTATGTCCCCTGGCAAAGTGCATGTCTTTGTTAAGAGTCAAGTGGAAGCACTACCAGCCACACCCAAGCCACACCCCTCCCCCAGAGGATAAGGTGCCAGCTGTTTGCCCAGGCACCATGCTCACTATAGAGCTATAGAGAAGCATGCAGAGGCTGCATCCAGTCTTCTGGGGCAGGGAGTCCTGCGGCTTGAAGGATGGACTCTTCACCCGGAGGGTGAAGTTCAGTAGGCATGTATACCCCACTGTGCTCCTGGACGGTCTCTTGTCTTGGAAGCCTGTCTTTGAAATGATGTTGCAGTAGATCCAGCCTTGAGATTTACCCTGGGATTACAGAGGTGTCCCTATTCTGAAAAACAGTACAGCCTAGGAGAGGGGTCCTCAAACTACGGCCCGTGGGCCACATGTGGCAGTGTGAATTGTATTTGTGCCCATGTTGTTTTTTACTTCAAAGTAAGATATGTGCAGTGTGCATAGGAATTTGTTCACAGTTTTTGTTTTTTTTTTTTAAACTATAGTCCGGCCCTCCAACGGTCTGAGGGACAGTGAATTGGCCCCCTGTTTAAAAAGTTTGAGGATGCCTGGCCTAGGAGAAGAGACAGATGAGCCAACAAGTTACACAAGATGATATGAAAAGTAGCACAATAGCCTGAGAAGGCTTCAAAGGCAGCACTTTCATCTTTAACCAAGAGCTGAGGGGGGGCTGGTAGGGCTTGCCCCCAGGAGGCCTCTCAGAGGATGTGACCACCTGGGCTGTGTCTTATATGAATATCCTTCCTGAGGGGTGCTGGGCCCAAGAATGGCCAGAGAAGCACAATTGCTCTCCATTCATGTCACCATGAATAGGATCTTCCACTTCTGCCCAGAGGATAGAGCAGCCCATGTGTTGACCTTTGGGTGGTAAAGGTCTTAAATTCACATATGCGAGCATGTAGCCACAGGTCCACAGCCCGTCCTTTGGTTTTTGATGGTGGCCAGGCAGGGAGGGCTGAGGCCTCTATTTCTGATGAGATGTCTTGACAGAGGGTTGGTGAGGGGATTAAGGAGGAGGGGGAAAAGTCATTCTATTTCTAAAGGAGCAAAAACAATGGGTGACTCCAAATCTGCTCTTAGTCATAGTAACTACTTATTGAACAGTTATACATAGAACATTGTACTAAGCATGGGACCGGGGGAGGAGTAACATGAATTCTGTTCTCGGTGTTTTCAGCTAGGGCTAGATTAAGATATATGGCATCCTAAGAATTGCAGTACTTCCTTCCTTCTTTCTTGTAATTCAAAACAAAATACACTAAATTATAAATATAGTAGAACCCCTGTAAGTTGACTACCCAAGTCAACTGGTCAACATGCAGAGGTGGTCAACATAAGGAACTAGGCCTACTATACTAATAGTGGTTCATATCTGGTCTATGAAAATCAAGTGAACTTGAGGTGGTCAGTGTGGGGAAGTGATCAATTACTGAGGTTCTACTGTATTAGGAATACCAGCAATTTGAATTTTTCTCGTGATAACTACTTAAATGTTTTTAAAAATCATTTTTAGATATCAAAAATTGTTGCATTAAAAAAATTCAAAATATTAAGGAGGTATAAATGTTTTTCTTTCCTGGATACTGATATAGTGCTTATGTTGGGGCTTTTAGTGTGCCCATCACCGTAAAAATGTTCCTTGTAGCTGGTAGGTATGTTTTTATCTCTCGCTGCCTCCTACTCTCTGAGATACCAAATTCTTTCAAAATATTTCAGTACTTGAACTTCATTGATGTTCTGAACAAATTCTCAGGGAACTATGTAGATACCACAGCCCTGATTTCAGTCCTTTGGAGAGAGAAAACATACAGAGTACCACAGTGCGTACCAGGGCCCTAATTATCACAGATTAAGAGTACTCAGACAGGGTTTTAGCAAATACTTGTGGAACAGTAAAAAATTGGCCTCAGTCTTGAAAGCTAAGTAAAATTTGTAATTCTATAATGGGACTCAGGGCATTCAAGGCACAGACTGCAGAATGAACAAAGCTAAAGCATGGGGGTCGGAGAGGAGGAGCTGCATCCCACAGGGCCTGAGTGCCCAGACAAGGAGTTTGGATTGTATTGGGTAGTTCTTGGGAGCCACGAAAGATTTCTAAGCCTTCCTTTGTTATTGTAGATGAATTTTCACCTTCAGGATATTCAAAACCACCCTTGCATTGCATTTCAGAGTATCTGCACTGATGAAGTGATGCCAGAGTAATTGAGTATTGGTAATTACTTTCACTGTGCTTTGGTGGAACGCATTTTAGAAATGGAGTTCTATCCTGTAAGTGCATCTATAGGAAACATATGCCAAAGGCTTCACTATCATTAGCCAGTGCCAAATGGGATTTACAGAGATAGTGAAGTGAATGGAGACCATGCCTCTGTCTTCCATTACTGCTTAAACCTGTGAAGGAAAGAGCATAGTAATTGCAGTGATTAAAAAACAACAACAATTTGGGGAAGCAGATATTCACATGGCCTCAGAGGAACTCTCCCCACATTACTTATTAATTACAAAGCACCTTACAATGGGGAAATATGGCAGACATCACCTTCATCACCTTAATCAAGTGGTCACACCAATAATGGGACAAACTGATATTATGTGGTTTTTGATAGAGTACAGTGGGGGAAGAACACAGCACCACTCATGTAGTACACTTGCCAAAAATCTTTGACTTGAATCTAATAAAGAGAAATTAATCAGACACATTCATATTGTGGGATATCATAGGTCACGTAGCACAGACTGAGAAAATACCAGTGGTTTGAAAGACAAAAAAAGGCATGTGGGTGCAGAGGGAATCCAAAGACCAAAAATATGTAACAAAAAATTGCAATACTTGATGTCAGGTTGGATTGTGAATCATATGTAGTATAAATAAACAAGAAGCTATAAAGGACATTATTGGGATAATTGGGAAAGTTTAAATATAGAATGTGTATTAGACAACAGTTCTGTCAATGTTAAATTTCTTACGTGTCATAATGGTATAATAGTGATACACCAAAATGCTGTGATACCTCATGATGTATTTAGAGGTGAAATGAAGGTGGGTGAGGAAGAAAGAGAACATAAATGTGGTATGATGTTAACAATTGATTAATTTAGGTGAACATAGTACAAATGTTCATTGTGTTATTCTTACAACTTTTCTATAGGTTTGAATTTTTTTGAATTAAGATATTAAAACAAAGCAACAACAACTCCTTATGTAGCAATGTGGAACAATGTTTGCGTTCATAATGTGAACTCACATTGACATGAAGTTAACTTTACATACTGTAAACATACATACCCTGGGCCAAATATGCAGGGTGGACACATAGCTTGCTTTCTAATGGTGATGTGTGCTGCAAGTTGGCTGCAAAGTGAATTCTTTTAGTTGATCCTATTTTCTCATTGATTTCCATTGCCAAAATGGAGAATAATGTCTAATAGATTGAGGTGAAAATGGCAAACCCTAAGAAAAGAGTTTCCCATGAACTGCCATTCTGTGTTATCCCCAGGGGTATGTGTCCATGAGTTCCAAAACTCTATAGAAACTTTCTTGATTCCATGTGTTGGTTTTTTAGTGTTTTCTAAACTTTACTCTTGCTAAGATAATGTGTCTTAGCAGAAACATTATCATCTCCAATCTTCTTGGAGATCTCCAATCTTCTACCCCATCTCCTGAGAGCTGTGGGGACAGTCTCGTTGCCACAGTGTCTAAGAGGGCTGGGCGGCCGTGCCGTGCTTTGTCAGTCGGTGTCAATGATCCAGCTCCTTCAAAATTCTCTAAGTCTGATGCTTCAGGATCAGAGAATTTTTCACTAATTTATCATATCAATCTTGTAAACTAGAAATTCAATTAAAGTTTTTATTTTAAAACGAAAGGATACTTTTCGAGAAATTGCAATTCTGCATCTTTAACATGGCACCCAAAGTTAACACCCGGGGATGGAAGTGATTGCCATGCAGGACGCATATCCTCTGCCCATAGTGTCTTGGGGAACATAGGGGTGAAAGGTCCAGCTAGTGGAGAACCAGTAGAATCTGGGAGTGTTATGTGTATGTGTGTGTGTGCGAGAGAGAAAGAGAGAGAGAGAGAGAGAGAGAGAGACAATATCATTACTTGCTATTACTACCATTGATATTCACTGCTTCTTTCACTGCTCTTGATTATCCACTGCATGCCAAATACTTACTATATTAGGTACTTTACAATTGTATATGTAATCCTTAGGAAAATTCTACAAGATGAGTGTTATTCTTCACATTTTACAAGTATAGAAACAGGTTCTGAGAGGCTAAGCAACTTTCCACAGTCACCTAGTTATAGACAAATGCAGAGCCAAGATTTAAACTCTGCCAGTTTGATTGTAAACCTTGTGCTCATTTTCCACTTTGGTGACCCCAGTGTGTCTACCCTTCCAGGGCAGCTGGCGCTTATGCTACTGATTTCTACATGAGCTGGAAAGGGCTTTTTCTCCCATTAGAGAAGGTTAGCCAGTGAAAGCAGGTAGAGGGAAGCTTCAGAGACAGTCCTGGCAGTGGCTATCTCCTGCTTACTTGGAAAGAGTAAGCAGGGAAGGGTCAGGATGAGCCTGGAGGTTTGGAGCGTGTTTGGGGAAGAGTCCGAATTCTGTCTCCCAAGAGCTGGCTGGGTTGCTTTTTCTTTTTTCAAAAGTTCTGGTCATTTTCTGTTGTCTTCAGGGCATTCTGTCCACATGTGGCCTGAGAGCTAAGGAGAGAAGGTGAGTGTCTGGGGAGCCATAGGTGTGGCCCCTGGAGAGGTCCCTTTTGGATCCTCTTACTGGGAATGCCTCATCATTTGGTCTTGCTTCACCCATAATATTTCAAACTCCAAGATTGTTCTCCTGGGTCCCAACTTTGCTGTCATCCAAAGCTCTCACTAGGCTATAAACACCAACCTCTTCTTTGAAGCTGATGTCCTTCAAACCCACCTTTGCTCTTCTTTCATCTATCAGTTCCATCATGGTCATACATTTATCCTTCTCAATCAGGTACTATTCTGTAAGTATCCTTGTAATTTTTCCTTCCTTTATACCTGTAATACCAGCATCTCCTGCTGAAAGTTTGGATATAATGAGGGCTTAAAGCAAGAGGATTGGGTGAAGATCCATTTAAAAAGTCGTTAGATCTCTCCAAACCTCCCCTTTACTCCATGGATTCAAGTAAATAATTTTGATAGAAGACTGAAGATATATTCTTTCAAGAGAGTAAAACATAGATTTTGAGTTTAGGTACACCTAATAGAGAGAGTGATATCAGATACTGAACACAGGGGTTAAGTGAAATCTGGTTCTTTGAACATGGAGACCTCTCCAGTCATTGTCTCCAACATTTGGCTCCTAGAACAGGGACAGACAGATTTTGCACATTAGTCAGGTAATAAGAAGATTCTTCTCTGGGAAACCTGATCAGCCCTTCTAAAAAGACCTAAAGACAATGATAATAGATACTTCCCTAAAAATGGTGTGGCCAGATTTATCTCTATTGTGGTCCACAGTCAGAAAGCCCCCTGTACATTTCAAACTGAGTTTTAAATAAGAGGAGATGGTCAAGGATCATGTTAAGGATCATGAGACACCCAGAGTGAAGGGCAGAGAAACAGTAGGAAAGATGAAGACATAAACAAAATGAGAAAAAGCAGCCTAAAGAAAATAGATAATCTGGGGAGATGAAATGTTTAAAAAATTGTGAAATACCCTCAGAGAGTAGGAGCAAATATTGCATTCAGATAAGAGGATTCATTTAAATAAAGGAAGATGCAAAGCACAAATCAGAGTTCTTGGGAATTAATATGTTAGGGAAAATGAAACACTCAGTGGATTTGTTGGAATCTGAAATCGAGGTTATGTTTTAGAACGTAGAAACAATAAAAAAAGACAGCGAAATGGAAAGTAGGAGAAAAAGGGAAGGTAATTAGGGCATCAGTCCCAGAGGTCCAATATCTCCATACAGAAAGAGGGGAGAAAATCATCAAAGAAATAGCTCAAGAAAATTTTCTATCACTGACATATACATCAGAAGTGAAAGTGTTCATTCAGTAGGCCTCATAATGAATGAAAATAAATTCATATCAAGGCATATGAAGGTAAAATTTCAGTATATGGTGCACAAGTGAAGCTTCTGTAGACTCCTTTGCAGAAAAGACAAAGGATTAAGAATTATAATGGCCTCTAGTGGCCCCAGATTATTGAAAAACAATATGGGAAACTAGAAAAAAATACAGCAATGATTTTAACATTCCTAGGAAATATGGGTTCCAACTTGGAATTCTATACCCATCTAAACTATTAAGTATGAGTCATTTTCAGAAGTGCATGGCTGGAGATGGGTGGGGAGGGGAGGTAGAGTATGTTTATGAAAGAGAGTTGAACATTCATTCTCTGCTAGAGAAAGTCAATGGAGAATGCTTAAAACTGAAAAAAAAATTAGGAAGAAGTAAATGGAGACATGGCAATAAATATCAAGAGAAAAAGCTAGGAGAGTCAAAAGCAGTTGCCCCAAGGCAGCTGGAAATGGTTGGAAATGAGGGTGGAGCAGGATATGCCTATAAATAGGATATGTTTTATAGGCATATAAAACATAGGTGGTATAGGTGGTAGAAGAATTTGACCCTTTACTTTTTGTGCATGTAAGGCTTGGATACATATGAGAACTAAGAAGTTCCAGTTGGGAAGAAGCAAAAAAGAAAGAGGAAAGGGAAAAAGGAATAGGAAGAGGCTGAAGCAGAGGAAGGGCAGGAAGAAAAGAAGGAGGAGGAAAAAGAGGAGGAAGAGAAAGAGGAGAAAAAATAAAAGTGCTCTGGGGCTGGTGCTTTGGAGACTTAATAGCTGAAAATTCTAAGTCTGAGCTGCTCTCGTTTCTAAGATAGGGAAAATGTTGTCTTCCTTGGTGTTTTTTTTTTCTTTTTTTTGAGAATTAATTGCTCCTGATATAAAGTAAGTCTTTAATCAATGTTTATTTCAATGGTTTCTCTTTTTGTTTTGAGTAAATGAGAGACTTAAGAAAGAAGACATTCTCAACAATGGAAAAAATTTATTTATTAATTTACTCTTTATTCACCGAACACCAGCGTCCTTGTGATAGTCCTGAGCAACAACGCCAGGACAGCCCGCCCTCAGGCATGGATCGTTTTCTCCTGATTGATTGCCCACATTTTCAGGTTCTCTGTATTAGGGGAGCATTCTCTGTGAGAGAAGCTTTCTTGCAGGTGCTCTTTCCATAGCGAGCACGCCTGATGTGGCTTTATCCTGCACGTTTTCTTGCCTGGGCCACCTAGACTTGGAGATGGAGCAGCACAAGTGTAGTCTGGGGAGGGATGCAGGGTTGTCTGAGAAGATCAGTGGGCCGTTTTCCATAGCCAGCTCTGCACTCTCCTTGGTAGCTACAAGTTTACCAGCAAACCAGGGCTGTACCTTCCTTGGGTCTCCTGAGTATTTTCTTGCCATTGATAGGAAGTGCTGTTCCCTCAGTGTCTGGAAGCAGCATGATCTTGAGAGCTTTTTCACATGCCTTCACTTTTCTAACAACACAGTTCTTTCTCTGAGTCCATTTATAATTAAGCTGAGACAAATGCCTCACTTTCTTTTCTTTTTTTTTTTAAATGCCTCCCTTTCTATCAGAAACTAGCAACAGCAGTAATCAATAGTGCCTGCTGATGCATGGTCAGCCCTGCTGCAGGGAGCCTGAGCCTGGAACAAGCCTCCTCTTCCATGCGAGCCCTCCAGGAACTTGCCTCCCACGCCAAAGACCTGAGCCACTTGCTGGCCAATAAGTGTCCTTGCTTTTCCTTGGTCTGCTTGTGGTTATCGAGAAAGCAGTCATCTGGACAGCAGGTTTGCCATCCTTGCCTGACCATCGTGGCTCTGAAGTCATCCCCCTGTAGTAAAAAAAGCTACATGTGTACTGAACCCTTATCAAATATTTTGTGATGGTTTTCTTTCACAAAATGCATGACCAGCTTCTATCCTAGGGTCCATAGCAAATCCGCGTGGGGTTTTATGGCATGCATGTATTGCTTGCACATTTTTTTATGTGCCCTTGTTGGAAAAGCTGTGTGCTGGAGCTCAGGGGACATAGATCGTTTCAAATCAATAAATAACTCCTAAATTTTATCTCAGCTCATAGCTTCTTCTCTCCTGCTTGGGTGAGCTTTTCATCACAGAGGCTCCCAAGGACTAAAACAGCCTGATGGTTCTGGGCATTACAAGTTGCTGCAGGGTGGCAGAGCAGGCTTCAATAATACATAATCTTGCCCTTGAAAGCTGAGCTGGGTTTTAAATGCTTGCCAACCTGTGCTGTGAAGGAAGGCCATGGGGAAGATGACTCCTTTTCAGGGGAGTGAGGGTGGATGGCCAGCTTGCCTGTCTTGCAGAGTAGATCAGTAAGGCCTGGATGAGGGGACGTGCCACGGAGAAGGGTCAGATCTGAAACTGTGGGAAGGAAGTGTAGTCAGAGCTTAGAGTCAGGAAGACAGTGGGTACACTGGATGCGTGGAAAAGGAAGCAAGAGCTTCCCGGAGAAAGTGAGTATAGCATTAAATCAGAATGAGGACCTTTGGATATGGTGAGGAGAAAGGTAAGGGAAATTTTAGAGGGAACACTTCCTTCATGAATGCCATATTGTTTAGAGGACTGAAGCCAAACAATATGGCGTTCATGAAAGAAGAGGTGGTGAGGCAGTAGAAGCTGTGATGTGCAACCCAGGGTGATGCCAATGTCTAACACTTTGTGGTAATTTCCTGGAGCTTTTTGTCAAGCACATTGTTTCTGCAAACCTAGAAAGAGTGCTGTGATCGATTACTTAGGTCTGCTGTGGGCATGGAAGTCAGTGTGGGCATGTGTGGCAACTCCATATATCCTCAGTAGGCATTATGCATTCAAGGAGCTGTAACTCACCACTGTTCCCTCAGTATGCCCTGTCATTTCCTGTCTTTCCGTTTTTACTCCAAGGTTGATATATTTTACAACCAGTCAACACCTAGTCATGGCAGACCCTGGCTGTAAACAACCTATCTGTGTACATTGTATGTGTACTAAACCTCAGTTCTGCTGTTACTCGTGGTGTTTACTCAGCCTATAGTGTCTTTTTCCTGTGTTTATCTAGTGAACCCCAGTCATTCTTCAAGCCTTCTTTAAATGCCATCTCCTCAATGTGGCGTTTCCTATAAACTTTGCTCCTTTTTCCATGTGCCATGTTGGCGTATCTAGATTATAGCTCACACAGCACTGTACTGTTGCAGTTTTGTGTTTATGTACCTGCACCTACTTTTGAAGCTTCTTGTGAGCAGCAAGCATGCCCGGCTCATGTCTGAGTCATCAAAGGAAAGTGGAATGCCTGGCACATAATTGACACTCAGTAAATCGCTCCTCTTGCCAAATAGAACAGCCTCTCATTAAACATTTGATGACCAATTTAGTTGTGACCAGATGTTTTTCTTTTTAATAAGACAAAATGGGAATGTGTTTGTAGGCAGGATAAAAATGCCCAGTACTCAACAGAACTTCAGTAAATCAGGAGTGGGCCCAGGGCTGTGCAGGCCAGATGGGCAGAATGAAGTAGAGAAGAGACCTCTGCCTTGAACCTGTTGGTTCTGACCCTCCTTTTGCTCAGGTGTGTTGGAGGAATCCAGAGTCATTATTCATTTACTCAACACATACTTACTGAGCATCTACTGTGTACAGGCTCAGGGGACACATGCCCTTGTCCTTAGGGGCTCATCAGAAAAGAAAATGATGTAAAGGCGGAACTTAATGTTATGGAAGGAAACCTCTTATTTGCCTTTATGTGTCCAGGCCAGGGGAGAGAAGAATCCAGTACAAATAATCATTTTAAAAGACAATGCCAACATGGTAAGGCAGGCCAAATAAACCTATGCAGTTAGAATTCAATGTCATGGTTATCCTCAGTTGAGTAGTGGGGGGAGGAAGCACAGGGGTTTCCACTGTGATTGATGAAGGTGATGATTATATGCAAATGTTCAGCTTATAAAAATTAACCAGGCTGTACACTTGTATTTGATGCACTTTTCTGTATGTAAAGTATATATCAGCAAAAAGCGGGAAAAGGATAATGCCTAAAAATAAAGTTGGAACCTCCGTAGAAGGTAGTGAAGCTTTCTCAAAAATCCACGAGGATCATATTTCATTGTAATAGTTTTGACTCAAACTTAGGAAATCCTTTCTAACTGTCAAATTCACCCACAAATGAATTCAGCTTCTTGGAAGCAGGGGTTTTATTTTATTGGTGCTGAATGCATGGTGTCCAGCATAGTGCCCGGCCCGAGCAGGTGCCGTGCAGTCCATGTGCAATGATAGGATAGAATCAGCAGTTCCCAACTTGCAGGTTGCGACCCCTTTGTAACAATGAAAATACATCACGGCATTAGGAAGGTTGAGAACCACTGGGATAGATGGACATCTACAGGTTTGAGGCATTACTGCAAGGATTCAGGTACAGGCTTGTAGCATCCACTAGTGGGGGTGGGCACCTGACTGTTCTAAAGAATAGCAATAGCTATTCTTTGCCAAGCAATGACAGCGAGTCAGGCCCTTCAGATAGTCATCTCAAGGAAAATGAGGTGCAGAGCAGCGAAATGACTTATCCAAGATTACTCACCTAATAAGTGGACCCAAAGCTCACTTTGAAATTAGGCTTCTTTGACTCCAAAGCCTCACCCTTCCTCCTACAGCACAATACCTCTGACACTTTCTTTCTTTCTTTCTTTCTTTTTTTATTAAATCATAGCTGTGGAGACACCTGTGCCTTGGTGTCTCCTTCACTTTACACTTAGGACTAAATGTCATTTCCCATGCCTAGGTCAATTTCATGTGAACTTCCTAGGCCTCAATTCCATGAATGGACTGTGTCCATTCACTTTGCCCCAGCAGAAGGGACTGTGTTCGTTCATTGATACATTCATTCACCTTGCCCCCGGCAGAAGGGACTGTGTTAATTCATTTCTTGGCCAAGGAACCCATACACCTATATATACCCCGAGACTAAAAGCCTAAAGGGGGAGACGGGGAGAGACTGGGAGAGAAACAGAGAGAGCTTTTCTCTCCGCACTTGAGTTCTCTCTCTCTACCAGGAGCTTTAGTGTTTTCTGTAAATAAATTCTGTCTTACCACTGGGGGGGGGGGGGGGGAAGATTAAACGTGAAAAGCAACAAAATACATAATATTAAAAAGTCATACTTTAAAAAAAATCATAGCTGTGTGCATTAATGCAGTCATGGGGTACAATGTGCTAGTTTTATATACAATTTGAAATATTTTCATCTAACTGGTTAACGTAGCCTTCATGGTATTTTCTTAGTTATTGTGTTAAGACATTTATATTCTACATTTAGTAAATTTCACATGTACCCTTGGAAGATGCACCATAGGTGTGGTCCCACCAATTACTCTCCCTCCACCCCCCTCTCCCCTTCTCTCCCCTCCCCTCCTTCTCCCCTTTCCCCATATTCTTGGGGTATAATTGGGTTATAGCTTTCATATGAAAGGTATAAATTGGTTTCATAGTAGGGCTGAGTGTATTGGATACTTTTTCTTCTATTCTTGAGATACTTTGCTAAGAAGAGTATGTTCCAGCTCTATCCATGTTAACATGAAAGAGGTAATGACTGGTCACAGTCTTGGGATTCTAATATCTGTCTACTTGGTAGCTTTGGAGAGAGAAGCCTGTTTTCTTCTGCCTGAGGACAGAGGTGTGGACATCAGTGTGTGTACAAGGTAGGCAGAGGCCCCCACCTCCCCTGAGGGGCTTGCAATGTGTATTGCAGACATTTTGATAAGACCTGGAGTCCAAGCCAATGGGTCCTTATGGGGTGACCCACTCTCCTAAGGGAGGGTGTGGCTGTGCTTTCTTTTGAACTATTCTGCTCCTTTGGCTGGAAAGTGCCCTTCCTTCCTAGAGAGTTAAAGACGAGCTGGTGAGAAATTCAGCCGTGCATTTCTCTGAGGATACACTGTGCCTCTCATGACTGGCAACTTATTAAATATGTCACAACTTATCTGCAGCTGGAAGGGTAATTTAGCAAACTCTGCGTCTGCCAAATGAGGATGTTTGCATTTCACACCAAGCATCCTGTTCATGTGTTAACAGAAGCGATCAGGGGAGGAGGCTTCGATCAAGCAGATGATTAACCTTAAAAACAGACACACAAACAGAACCACAATGGATGAATTATGCAGCAGGACGTCCCGCTGCTGACACTGGCCCACATCTGGTTTCTCCACTCCGGTTGTTCCTGTAAATGACTTTCCTCCTGTTTCCTTCCTGGCTCTTGCGACCTGTTTTCCTTCACACAGAAGCCAGCACAGCGTGGCAAAGGCCTCCTGTCTGTGCTCCTGGGCAATCTTTCCCCAGAGGGGACCAAGGTCTCTGGAAGGGCACCCCTGCTCGGCCCAGGAACACTCCAGACAAACACTGGAGGCCTTTTACCTCAGCCGCAGGAGCCAAGTCGGACAGTACACAGAAGGGAAGGAGAGGGAGGCGCTGTTGGTTTAAGCTGCTCTGCAAGGGGCCCCTGGAGCCAATAAATCCTGCCAGCCTGCCTCACCTCGCCTGGGAGAGCCATCTTTTGTATGCAGTCTGAGCCTCGTGTTATGATGTGTTGAGCTGAGCTCAGGGCTGGGCACTTTATCCTCAGATAGGCTAGTCTCAGAATGGTGGGTGTGTTCCTGCAGACTTCCTGTTTAGGGCCAGACAGGCCTTTGGCCACTTCGGAGGCTGATTCTTGGCTCCTTCCAGCTGAGCGCCTTCTCCTTCGAGGCCCTTCGCAATTCTCTGGCCAGGCAGTAGGCAGGCAGCAAGGCTTCCGGAAACTTCATTTGCTCCAAGAGGCAAGTGTCTGCTGAGGGGCCAGAACCAGCCCGTACCAGAGAGGCCTGAAAAGGACAGGATCGGCTTGGCACTGGTGGCTCAACAGGCTAGGGTGCCAGCCACGTACACCTGAGTTGGAGGGTTCGAATCCAACCCGGGTCCGCCAAACAACAATGACGGCTGCAACCAAAAAATGACTGGGCATTGTGGCGGGCGCCTGTAGTCCCAGTTATTTGGGAGGCAGAGGCAGGAGACTCGCTTGAGCCCAGGAATTGGAGGTTGCTGTGAGCTGT
>CAUYON010179036.1:0-10769 GCA_963573935.1 Arctocebus calabarensis
TCCCCAAACGGGGCAAAGGACTTTCAGGGACGATTAGGGAGGCATGAGAGAACAGCAAGTCATCCCAATTGCAGCTTAGAGGCTGGGTGAAAAATTTGGTAACCGGCTGTCCAGACATCCCCTGTATAGTTATGGATTTGGTAGACAAAAGACCTGGATTAGAGAGAAGTACAGAAAAGGTTGCTCCAGTGTCCAAAGGAAGTTTTTTCTCCTGGCACTCCACTGTAAGGCAAACCGGGGGCTCTTGAGGGGTGATGATACAAGCTGGAGCCATAAGAGTATGCCCCGGGAATAGAGAAGGTTCTATTCATGGCTCTTGCCCAATGATATATGGGATTGTTGGCTTTTTTTTGTTGATTAATTTGATTTCTCAGATTATCTTAGTTATCAAGCTTTTGTCCAAATCATAATATTAAAATATCTTTTCCCATTCTGAAGGTGTCTACTTGCTTTGGTTATTGTCACCTTAGCAGAGATTATCTCTGAATAGTACAAGAAACTTAATGCCCAGAAATTTGACAAAGAGGAGGAAATGGATCAATATCTGGAATCACAACCTTTCCCTATACTTAACCAGGAAGAAATAGATCTCTTGAACAGACGAACTACAATCATTGAGATCATAGAAACAATAAAAAAATCTCCAAACTAAAAAATGCCCTGGCCCAGATGGCTTCACACCAGAATTCTATCAAACCTTCAAAGAAAAGTTGTACCCATACTGCGCAATTACTCCAAAAAATTGAGAAGGAATGTGTTTCCTAACACATTCTACAAAGCAAACATCATCCTAATACCAATCCAGGAAAAGATCCAACTAAAAAGGAGAACTTTAGACCAATTTCACTAATGAATATAGATGTCAAAATTCTCAATAAAATCCTACCCAGATAGGGGAAAGGGAGGGGAGGGGTAGGGGGAGGATGGGTAGAGGGAGGGCAATTAGTGGGAACACACCTACGGTGCATCTTAGCAGGGTACTGGCGAAACTTATTAAAGGTAGAGTATTAATGTCTTTATATTGTGATCAAGGAAATGCCATGAAGGATATATGTAACAGTATGATCAAAATATTTCTGAATGTATATGAATCGTGCCCTGTGATTGCACCAATGTACATAATTATGATTCAATAAAATTATTAAAAAAAATAAAAATAAAAAAATAAAATAAAAATAAAAATTGAAAACAGATACTAAATTTAAAATAAATAAATAAATAAAAAATAAAATAAAATCCTACCCAGATTACAGCTTCACATTAAAAAAAATCATACATCATGATCAAGTTTAACATACACAAGTCTGTAAATGTACTTCACCATATCAACAGAAGCAAAACCAAAGGCCATACGATCCTCTCAATAGATGCAGAAAAAGCATTCGATAAAATCCAGCATACTTTTCTAACTAGAACACTTAAGAATATAGGCAGAGGTGGCACATTTCTTAAACTGATCAAAGCCATCTATGACAAACCCACAGCTAACATTATACTGAATGGAGTAATACTGAAAGCTTTTCCACTTAGAACTGGAACCACACAAGGGTGTCTTCTGTCACCACTACTATTCAACATAGTGCTGGAAGTTCCAGTCAATTCAATCAGGCAATACAAGGAAATAAAGGGCATCCAAATGGGGATATAGGAAGTCAAATTCTCATATTTTGTGGATGATATGATCTTATTCTTAGAAAACCCCAAAGACTCAATCACAAGATTCATAGAAGTGATAAAAAATATAGCACTATCTCAGGATATAAAGTCAATATCCACAATTCAGTAGCCTTTGTGTATGCCAATAACAGCCAAGTGTAGAATCTATTCAAGGACACAATTCCCTTCACATTAGTTTCAAAAAAAAAAAATATATATATATATATATATGCATTACCAAGGAATATACCTAACAAAAGAGGTGAAGGAACTCTATAAAGTAAAGAAAACCCTAAGAAAAGAAATATCGGAAGATACTAACAAACGGAAGAACATACCATGCTCATGGCTGGGAAGGATCAGCATTGTTAAAAGGTCTATACTTCCCAAAGCAATCTACAGATTCAATTCAATTCCCCACTAAAATATCAACATCATACTTAGGAGACCTGGAAAAAATAAGTTTGAGACCAGCCTGAGCAAGAGCTAGACCCTGTCTGTAAAAATAGAAAAAACTACTTTGGTGTTGTAGTGGGTGCCTATAATCTCAGGTACTTGGGAGGCTGAGGCCAGAGGATCATTTGAGCCCAAGAATTTGAGTTTGCTGTGACTTATGATGCCATGGCACTCTACTGAGTTTGACAGAGTGAGACTCAGGCTCAAAAAAAAAAAAAAAATTGAAAGAGTGATAAAATGAAATTCTTTCTCATTTATACCATGAGATTAAAAAAATTATCATTAAATACAACTCCAGTGTTTAATCCTGTATGAGTACTCGGCATTTTCAAAAGCTATTTCTGATAAAGGTCATAAAACTAGAAGTATTTTCCTGAAGGTGTATTACTGCCGTTATCCCTTGAGTTACTGAAAATTAAAGTTAGAAAGTTTAGTCTATTTCCTTTCACTGAATTCTTTAAATAATATAAACAATTACATTTTTGCCTTCTCTTGAACATTCTTCATTCTTCCCTTTTTATATTAACCACTGATTCAGCAAATATTAAAGTACTGTGCTCCAGGTACTGTGGTATATTCTGGAGATATAATAAGAATGTATGATGGGCATGATTCCTGCTGAGAGTCTAGTGGCAAAAACAATAGCAATTAAAATGAAATGTGTAGGGCAAACCCATAGTGAGATGGAAAATACATAATAAAGGCCCCTGACCTAATCTGCAATTGAGAG
Source organism: Arctocebus calabarensis (assembly GCA_963573935.1). NCBI lineage: Eukaryota > Metazoa > Chordata > Mammalia > Primates > Lorisidae > Arctocebus > Arctocebus calabarensis. The sequence continues at coordinate 2,843 of CAUYON010179036.1, forward strand.
TGTTTGGCATGTAAAGATACAACATCTAAGAATAAAGAAAACATATTACTTTACCAGGTGAACTTAAAAGAAAAGCAAAAAGAAAATGGATAAGAATGCTGTTGACCTATTCCAGAAACACAACTTCGGCAACTTCTATCTATATGAAAGTTTTGAAGTTTAATTGCAGGAGATATGAGTTTTGCAGAATAATGATGTGATCAGCCCACAGAATGGTGAGAAGGACCAAATGAGAATGCATATACCACACAGAGAGGGATACCTGACACAATGTGTGTTCAATCGACTTTAAGTAGCTGCATATCCGTTTCAAGCCAGGTGGACTAAGACAGATCAGGGATAATGGATCTGCTTTCAGTTGGAATTTCAGGAGCGTGAACAAAGACAAGAGACTCTCACATTCCACAGGTAAAAGTAGATTGTCCAAGGAAGAAATATTCATAGATAAAGACATACATTTCTAGAGGAGAATAAAAGTTAGTAATAGTTTGCTTATACAGGTGAGAACAGACATTTCTAATATGGTATCCAATACATACTTCCACCCAAATCTTTCCTAAAGGATACATACATATGTCTGAAAACCTTTTCTCAAGACAGCACCAGCAGGATCTGGCACACAGTGGCGAGGAATCTGGGATTAAGTGCAAAACCTATCCTGGGACTTCATTCTGCTTTATTTTCTTTGAAATCATTCTCACCCCTAAGTAAACTGTACATTTTTTGAGGGAGAAGATTGTATTAATGCTATTTAATGCTACGTCTGTTGTCAATAATCCTGATGTATAAAAGTTGCTCAATGAATATATATACATATATATATATATTTTTTTTGTTTGTTTTTTGAAGTTTTTGGCCAAGGCTGTGTTTGAACCCACCTCCTCTGGTATATGGGGCCGGCACCCTACTCCTGGAGCCACGGGTGCCGCCCTCAGTGAATATTTGTTGAATGAGTTTACTACTGCAGATATAGCAAGAGTATCATTAAAGTCCTCCTCTCTTTCCCATTAGAGCATCTAAGATTGGATAATTAAAGATACTATATTTGGAGGAGGTGGAGCATGATGGCAGACGGGATGGATGTTTAGCCCAACTCTCCCATATCATCAGGTGAGAGTGAGGGGGTTAGATCTTTCCCCTTGTGGAGTGTTGGTGTAGACAGGCAGCTAGGGGTGTGCAGCGACATGGTGGATTGCTGGACTTGAAGTGTAACCCGAAGCTGTGGAGTAACCTGGAGCTGTGGAGTCTGCTAGAGAAATTTCTGTGCCACTGTTGAAGCAACGCCAGCAGCCAGGAGCAGGAGGCAGCAGCAACCAGCCCCTCCCTGATGGAGGACTGCAGTTTACAGTTCGTGGGGAAACTAGGTGTTTTGTGGAAAGTCCAGTGAAGTATGGACTCCTGAGCAGAATTTGGTGCTGTTCAGAGTGGCAGGAGGCTAGCCAGTCTGATAGAAAATTAAGGGGAAAGGATTCCGCCTGGGGAAACAGACACATTTTGCAATGTTGGAAATGGTGATGGCCCAGAGCAGCAGGTGTGAATGAATGGACTAGATCATTCCTGGTGAAGAATATTGGTTCCAGACTGGCAATTTGGAGTCTGCAGCAAACTGGCAGATTGCTGGACTCAAAAGTGTAATCCTGAGCTCCAGAAACTGATGGAAAAGTCTCGGCTTGTTGCTAAAGTGGTGGGCACCAGCAGCAACCAGCCCCTCCCCCATGGAAGATTATAATTCCCAGTTCGTAGGGGAAACTAGGAGCTGAGTGGAAAAATTGGTGTAGCCGTGGACTCCTGCGCAGAATTTGGAGGTCAGATAGGGGTGCCATCTGGAACAGGACAGCCTAGGTTAGGGGGCTAGGCAGGAAACAGATGCATTTTGAAATTTCAGAAATGGCCACTGCCACAGGCACCTCCTCCTATGGGCCAGGTCTGGTGGTAACTGTGGTAACAGTGTAAACCATGAATCAGGTATAAGCCTGGGAACCACTCACAGCACAACCTGGTGTTCAAAAAGTATATCACAATATAAATATATTCCTACTAAAGTTGACCCCTACATCTTATGTATAGTTGTATGTTTATGTATGTTTATGTTTATTATATAAATAATATTTTTGTGGTTGGTGCCTTTTTTTATCCTTTTTTTGTAGGAGTTATTGTTAATTTTTTTGCTTTCATTAATACTATATTTTTTCTCTTCCTCTTCTTCTCTTCTTATGGTTGCTGAGAGTGCTTACTTCAGATTTTTAGTTTTTTTAAATTATTTTATGATTATCATTTTTGATGTTGTCTTTTTTTGTCTATATGTTTATTTGTTTCTGTGTACTTGTGCATCTGGTAGCCTTTTTGTCTGTTTATTTTTCTCATTTGGTTTCAACATGTTTTGTGTTTCACTAAATCATCGTGTTGACTACTTTCCCTAACTCCAATTTTCACATTCAACAAGAACAAGGGGGAATGGGGGATGACAGCTGACTGGAGCCAGCTTTCAACAGAAGCTCCAGTCCAATGGGAGAGACAACAGCCAGAAAGAACCCAACCAAGTTGAAGAAGGGGAGCTGAGCTGAGAAAAGAGATAGATAATTGCACGTCTTCCCTGCCAAGGCAAACTTTGACTCCAAGGAAACAAATTTCAGGTACAGATCTCATCCCAAAGCCAATGTGTGTCCATCCCCTCCCCTAAGAGAGTTGCTTGCTTGCTGTGGGATCTCTACTATGAGAGATGAACTGAGGTTCTTCTCCCTCACCCCACCGAGAGAATTGCTGGAAGCTGAGACTCCTTCTCCAGAGAGCCCCTGCTGTGGGCACAGGAATTCCTTAGACAGGCAAGAAGTTTAAACAAATATTTTCCTTGACACTTTGAACTTCCAGTCTACCCTTCCCCCCGGCCTGGTGGTCTAGAAGTCCAAACCATGCAGAGAGAAGAATGTCTGCACTTCTTGACTAGGACTGGGCATTGCATAGATGGAGGCAAAGCAACTGTGCTGTATCTGTAAATCCAATAAAAGTCCAAAAAGACATTGAAGGAAAGGTGACTGAACTGACCCTAAGAAAGTGTATCTCAGCAGCAGGCGGAGGCTTGGGTCTCTGCACTACAGGTGGAGACTTGGGAACTGCTGAGGTGCATGAATCCAAGTGGAGACACCTCCCACTGAACATAAGCATTAATAGAGTGGTCCTGCTGGGTGTAATTTTGGAGAGTCATCTCCCCACTCTGTGGTCTGCCAGAGGGAACCAGACCTCGCCCCATAGGGAGAATGGAGCTACAGAACAGCAGCAACAATGGTTCGGTGGCTGAGTGAGAAATTCCTTTGCTGACTGGATATCCTCAGGTTTAGAATGAACTTGAGTGGAAATTTCTCCAGCTGCCATTGAGCACCTGAGGCAGGCAGGCTTTAGCTTCCACTGCTGGATGGTGGCAGAGGGTGGTAAACACAAGGAGGAGACAGTGACCTTTACTTTGTATAGTTGTATGTTTATATGTATTTATGTTTATAAACCCCCTTTCTCCAAACCTTCTACTGGCTGAATTTGTCTAGCTCCTCAGAAGACCAGATGTACTCAAGTCACTCTTGAGCTACCAGTAAACTTCTAAAATCTAGTTGCTGGAGACCTGTTGAACTCTCCAGCTAGAGAGTAGGGGCTGTTTTGGACAATTGGTTTGGAACTCTTGAACTGGACAAATCACCCAAGGACCCTCTAAGGTGGTACCCTGGTTTTGTTGTAGTGGGAAGGATTGATTTTCCTCTTCCAGGTATTACCTGTGGGGATTGGGATGTCCTAGTTGCTTGTATTTATACAAAGCTAAGACTGCAACCGAGAGTCACTGATTCACTAGGATTGGACAGAGATCAGCTGAATACAAGTCAGAGCCACCTACCCCCACTACACCAAACAGACCTCTAGAGTCACAGACTGTAGTACTGTACAAGGTCCTAGGAAAAATTTTAAAGGAAAACCTGCAGTCACCAATCCCAGTTCCTTGGTGAAGGGCTGGTCGACCACAACCCCAGAAGTCTCCAATCCAATTTCACCTTACCTTCTCTTCTAGCTAAACAGTGAAATACCATCATGAGGTGGAATCAGTAGAAAAACTCTGGCAACATGAATAATCAGAACAGTTCAACTAGCCCCAAGAAATGACAAACCAGTCAAAACAGAAGACCCCATTCACAAACAGATGGCTGAGATGTCAGAAATCGAATTTAGAATTTGGATGCCAAATAAGATCAACAGAATGGAAGTAAAGTTGGAGTTAGAAATTCTAGGAATAATTCAAAAAACTTCTCAGGAATTCAATGAATTCAAAGACAATATCACCAAAGATTTAGACACACTGAGAAAAGAAGTTGCAGCCTTCCAAAATATGAGAAATACAGTAGAATCCCTCAGTAACAGAATGTAGCAGGCAGAAGAAAGATTTCCGACATCAAAGACAAAGGTTTTGAATGTTTCCAAACTTTCAAAGAGGAAGATAAATGGGAAGGAAAAACAGATCATTCTCTCAGGGAGCTCTGGGATAATTCAAAGTAAACCAATATTTGCCTTATATGGAGCCCTGAAGGAGACAAAGTACCTTTGCAAGGCATAGAGGCTCTTCTTCATGAGATTACAAAAGAGAACTTTCTAGACATTACAATGATTCTGAAATTCAGATAGCAGACAGTTTCAGAACCCCAGCATGACTCAACCCGAATAAGAACCCCCCCAGGAACATCATAATTAACTTCACTAAATTAATATGAAGGAGAAAATTCTGAAAGCAGCCAGACGTTAAAAAACCATAACCTACAAGGGGAAGAATATTAGAATGAATGCAGACCTCTCTACTGAAAACTTTCAAGCTATAACAGGGTGGTTGTTGACGTTCAATCTCCTAAAACAAAATAACTTTCAACCCAGGATCCTGTATCCAGCTAAACTGAGTTTGATTTATGATGGAGAAATTAAATACTTTAATGACATTCATATGTTAAAGAAATTTGCCCTAAGTAAACCAGCTCTCACATTTATTCTCAGACCTATCCTCCATAATGACCAGCATAATCCTCCACCACAAAAGTAAATTCACTCAGAAACTTTTGATCAAATTCCAGTTTCCACAGTGGCAAAAGAATAAAAAATGTCCACTGGTGTTTTGAAAAACTCAATATCCAATATTCTACCAATCCTATCAATATTCTCAATTAATGTGAATGGCTTAAATTGTCCTCTAAAGAGGCACAGGCTGGCTGACTGGATACAAAAACTCAGGCCAGATATCTGCTGCATACAATTTATCTTTAAAGTAAGGTTCTTGCCTTAAAAGATAAATATAGACTCAGGGTGAAGGGATGGTCATCTATATTCCAAGAAAATGGAGGGGAGAAAAAAATAAGCTTTGCAGTTTTATTTGCAGATACAATGGGCTTTAAACCAACAAACATAAGGGAGAATAAGGATGGTCACTTCATATTTGTTAAGGGCAATACTCAATATGTTCAGATTTCAATTATTAATATTTATGCACACAACAAAAATGCACCTCAATTTATAAGAGAAACTCCAACGGACATGAGCAAATTAATTTCCTCAAGCTCCATAGAAATCAGAGATTTTAACACCTCTTTAGCAGTGTTGGATAGATCCTCCAATAAGAAGCTAAGCAAAGAAATTTTAGATTTAAATTTCACCATTCAACATTTGGATTTAACAGATGTTTATAGAACATTTTATCCTAACAAAACTGAAAAAACATTCTCTCATCATCCCATAGAACATACTCCAAAATCGATCACATCTTAAGTCACAAATTTAACCTCAACAAATTTAAAGGAATAGAATTTATTCCTTGCATCTTCAGAACATCATGAAACAAAAGTTCAACTCAGCAACAACAGGAATCTGCATACTCATACAAAAACATAGAAGCTAAATAACCCTATGCTGAAATATAGCTGGGTCATACATGAGATTAAGAAGGAAATTACCAAATTTTTTGTACAAAATGAAAATGAAGACACAAATTAACAGAACTTTCAGGATACTGCAAAGGCAGTCCTAAGAGGGAAAATTACAGCAAGCCTTCCTCAAGAAAACAGAAAGAGAGGAAGTGAATAATGCAATTGGAAATCTCGAGCAATTCAAAAAGGAAGAACATTCCAATCCTAAAGCCAGTAATAACAAAATTAGAGCAGAATTAAATGAAATTGAAAAGAAAAGAATTATACAACAGGTCAATAAATCAAAATGTTGTTTTTTTAAAAGTTCAACAAAATAGGCTTGGTGCCTGTGGCTCAATGGGCTAAGGTGCCAGCCACGTACACCTGAGCTGGCGGGTTCGAATCCAGCCCCAGGGCCAGCCAAAACAACAATGATGGCTGCAACCAAAAAATGGCCAGGCGTTGTGGCGGGCACCTGTAGTCCCAGCTACTTGGGAGGCGGAGGCAGGAGAATCGCTTGAGCCCAGAAATTGGAGGTTGCTGTGAGCTGTGATGCTACGGCACTCTACCCAGGGTGACAGCTTGAGGCTCTGTCTCAAAAAAAAAAAAAAAAAAGTTCAACAAAATAAATAAAACTTTGGCTAACCTAACCAGGAAAAAAAAAAAAGAGTATAATCTCTAATTTCATCAATCAGAAATGGTAAAGATGAATTGACAACACACTTCTAAGAAATTTAAAAAATCCATAATGAATATTACAAGAAAATTTATTCTCAGAAATATAAAAATCCAAAGTAAATCGACCAATATTTGGAAACACACCACCTTCCAAGACTTAGCCAGAATGAAGTGGAAATGCTGAACAGTCCTATATTAAGTTCTGAAATACCATCAACTATACAAAATATCCCTAAAAAGAAAAGCCTGGGACCAGATGACTTCATGTCAGAAATCTACCAAATCTTTAGAGAGGAGCTAGTACGTATATTACTTAACCTTTTCTAAAATATAGAAAAAAGAAGGAATACTACCCAAAAAATTCTATGAAGCAAATATCACCTTCATCCCCAAACCAGGAAAAGAATCAAGAAGAAAAGAAAATTATAGACCAATATCACTAATGAATATTGATACAAAAATATTCAACAAGATCCTAACAAACAGAATCCAGCAACACATCAAACAAATAACACACTATGACCAGGTGGGTTTATCCAAGGGTCTCAAGGCTGGTTCGATACACATAAATCTATAAATATAATTCATCACATAAATATCATATGATTCTCTCATTTGATTCCGAAAAAGCTTTTGATAATATTTAGCATCCCTTCATGATCAGAACAGTTAAGAAAACTGGTACAGAAGGGACATTTCTTAAACTGATAGAGGCCATCTACAGCAAACCCACAGCCAATATCATGTTGAATGGAGTTAAATTGAAATCATTTCCACTCAGATCAGGAACAAAGCAAGGTTGCCCATTGTCTCCACTGCTCTTTAACATCGTAATGGAAGTTTTAGCCATTGCAATTAGGGAAGAAAAAGCAATCAAGGGTATCCATTTAGGGTCAGAAGAGATCAAACTTTCACTCTTTGCAGATGATATGATTGTATATCTGGAAAATACCAGGGATTCTACTACAAAACTCTTAGAAGTGATCAAGTAATACAGCAGCATCTCAGGTTACAAAATCAACACTCATGAATCTGTAGCCTTTATATATACCAACAATAGCCAAGCAGAAAAAACAGTCAAGGACTCTATTCCATTCACAGTACTGCCAAAGAGGATGAAATATTTGGGAGTTTACCTAACAAAGGACTGAAAGATCTCTATAAAGAGAACTAAGATAGTAAACGAGAAAATCTCATGAATGTTATGTCAATCAGGTAGATAAAAATATCTCAGATTGCATGTGAAGCCCGCACACTGTACCCCATGATTGAACTAATGTACACAGCTATGATTCAATAAAAAAAAAAAAAAAAAGAACTAAGAAACTCTA
>CAUYON010179037.1:0-14206 GCA_963573935.1 Arctocebus calabarensis
GGTCTTGGGGTCTTGGTGTGTGCCACACCTTTTGGGGGCAAAACACGATTGTAAGAGGGTCTTTTCCTAACAAATGCAACCAGTGTAACATGGTTTCTTGTACCCTCAATGAATCCCCAACAATAAAAAAAAAAAAGATAACTGGCAAAAGCAGGACTATAATTTAGTAATAAGTATCTCCAGGCCCTCCACACAATAAACTTTTCTTTGTCTTTCCTAAGTACCATCTTACTCCCTCCCAGTTGCTCAAATCAAAACTATTGGTAGTTACTTAAAGTTTTACTTTTCTTCTCATCCTCATACTTAATCAATGAGCAAGCACCATCAATTTTACTAGTACAATTTCTTCCACAATCCCTCACTTTTTCCCATATCTGGAATTATCCCTTATCAATGACAAGATGTCATTGTACTTCTTGCAGGAGCCTTCAGCTGGGTCTCCCTTATTCTGCTCCCACCCCCATACCATCTCAATGCCATAGCTACGGAGATGATTCCAAAATGAAAATTGTATTATAAAAACACCTCTACCATAGATTCCCATTACATTGAGGATAAAATAAAAATTTCTTATTCATTACCTTCTTGTCCGAACTACCTTTGATATCATTCAGATCTTAGTTTAAATGACATTTCTTGAGATACTGTCCTTGATTATCTAGAGTAAAAGTAGTCCCAATTACTTGCCAATCATTGCATCCTCTGATATATTTTTTAATACATTTCCACATGTTTTCTCTATTTACTACATAAGGGGTCCATGAGTCAAACACCTTGTTCATCATGAAGGTTATAACTAATACTCCTATAACCAAAGACAGGTTAACAAGAGAAAGTATAACAAATTTATTTAACCAAAGTTCCATGTGCAAGGGAGCCTTCAGAAATGTTGTTTCCAACAACCCTGCAAAATTATCTATTTTTATACTTAGGCTCATTGAGGTATGGACACCCGTGTAGAAATGAGATTAGACAAAAGCATTAAGATCTAGTGGTAACAGGCCGAGAAGGCAAACCCAGCAGGCCTGTCTGTGACAATGCTATTGGGTATATCTGTGCAGTGTTTTTTCCACTTGGATGTGGGGCGGGACCCCTCTGGAATTTACAGTCTTTGAGAGACAAGAGAGAAGGTAGAGAGTGATATTTCTAGGTTTTATGGCATACTTTAGATAAGAAAGTTCTAAATTTCTATGACCTGCCTCAGGGAAGAAGAATTCTGTTTTCTGTGACTCACCGGAGTATAGGAAGAAGGAGAGCAGGGGAAGGTAAAAAAGACTTTGCTTTTGTGGTTCTTCAAATTTCCTTTGGTTCAAAGTATGCGGCATGCCAAGATGTCATATTTCAGAGTATCATCTTCTAAACCCAGATACTATTTTGGTTATATTTGTACTCCTAGTGCTTGACAGGAATACTTAGCAAATATTTGTAACAAACACACTCAAAAGAAAAATTCCATGTCACCACACTCTGAAATCTAATACCCTAATGAACATGCCCGATTGCCAATTGTATACAACTTTATTCACTTATTTCCTTAGAAATATATTTCTTGGGCGGCGCCTATGGCTCAAAGGAGTAGGGCACTAGCCCCATATGCCAGAGGTGGCGAGTTCAAACCCAGCTCTGGCCAAAAACTGAAAAAAAAAAAAAAAAAAAAAGAAAGAAATATATTTCTAAAAGTAGACTTGTTGGGTCAAAAGGTAACTATATTTTACCATTTGGATAGATATTGTGATATTTTTTCTTAGAAACTTATATTAACATTACTAACAGTAGATGAGACTTTCTAGTCCTCTACTTCCTTAACAACACTGGATAGCAATATTTTTTAATTTTTGCTTATCTAAAAGCAAAAATTATACTTTAGTACTGTTTAGAGTTGCATATCATGAAATGGTATGATGAAATGGAATATCACTTCAGATTTTTTTATTTCAAAATATTAAGGGGGTACAAATGTTTTTGTTACTAGAATAGCTTTTGTGATGCTTGAGCCAGAACTGTAAATGTACCCATGACCCAGATAGTGTTCAATGTACCCGTTAGATAGGATTTTATCACTCCTGGCTTCCTCTTCCTCCTTCATATTTTCCAGCGATTTACACTTCCCACTGTGCTCATGTGTGCCCCCTAGTTATTTTCAATTTATTAAAGAGTACATGTGGTATATATTTTTCCATTGTTCTGATACTTCATTTAGGATAATGGTCTCTAGTTCCATTAAAATTGCTACAGAAGGCATTAATTTATTCTTTTTTATGGCTGAGTACTATCCCATGGTATACATACACAACATTTTGTTAATCTACTCACGAGTTAATGGGAACTTGGGTTGATTCCACATCTTTGCAATTGCAAATTGTGCTGTAATAAACATTCAAGTGTGGAAGACAAAATTACTTCTTTTCCTGGGTAGATATCCAGTAGTGGGATTACTAGATTGAATGGCAGGTCTACTTTTAGTTCTTTGAGATATCTCCACACTGTTTTCCATTGAGGTTGTACTAATTTTCACCAATAGTGTATGAGAGTTCCTTTTTCTCTGCATCCATGCCAGCACCTATTTTTGAACTTTTTAATAAAAGCCATACTAACAGAAGTGAGGTAGTACCCCATTGGTCTTTCTGTATTTTCAATGTAGGCATTTAAGGCTATGAATTTTCTTCTTAGGACTGCTTTTGCTGAGTCCCATAGATTTTTGACAGCTTATGTGCCCTTTTTCTTTTAGCTTGAGGAAATTTTGTATTTCTTTCTTAATTTCATTAATGACCTAATAATTGTTCAGCAGCACATTATTAATTTTCATGACTTTGTGTAGATTTGAGTAGTACTCTGTGAATTAATTGCTAGTTTTATTCCACTGTGACCTACGAGATTCATGGTATGTTTTTTTCTTTAATTTGTCAGGACATGTTTTGTGGCCTACAATATAATCTATCTTGGAGAATGTTCTATATGTTGATAAGATGAATGTATATTTAGTAGTATGGGGTAGAATATCCTGTAAATGTTTGATAGGTCCATTTGTTCTACAGTCCCATTTAAATTCATCATTTATTTTCTGCTTTGATGATTCGTCTAGCCATGTCCTTGGTTGTTGGAATGCCCAGAGCTTCCATTATCTCTTTGCTTAGATTTAGCAGAATTTAATTTATGAATCTGGGAGCAACTGTGTTAGGAATATTTATATTTAGGATTATTATGTTTCTTTCATTGCCGTCTAGCAGCATCTGATGAATTAAATGTGAGTTTGATAGGTTAAATGGGTTTTTGAAGAACTAAATTTTTATTAACATTACAAGTCCAAGATTTGACTAGTAGAGTTAATAAGAGCCAAGTTTCTTTCTCTCTTTTAGATAAGTCCTTTTCTATAATTAGTTTCATTTAAAAACCTAAATTATAGCCAGATTAATGTTTTTGTACAAACTGGAGACATTAGTCAAGGGGTCACTACACTAATAAAAGAGAAAGAGAATCAAGAAAGGACAATTGAAAGTGGCTAGACTTACATAGTCAGCAAAAATATAGATGCTAATGATATTGACAAATCTCTAATTAATTAGATGGTGGTGTTTTTTATTATAATCTTCATCCACTGACTTTGATGAAATACCACAATGGTCTTAATACTAAACACAAGTATGTTTACTGTGGGCTTGGCAATGGATCAAGAGTCAGGGTTTAGATTAAAATACGGACTGTATAACAATCAAACTCAGTGGAGGAATCCGTATGCTTAGAAATAAATCTTTGGTTTTGTTTAGCCGATTTCTGATAATTTAATTAGACACTAAAAAATCAGTGTCAACTTTTATCTCATTATTTGAAATCTATGTGAAATATTATGCAAAACTCAATTATGGTTTTACTTCAGTAGCTCTGTTAGAATACTCAGAGCACTTGCTGCTGCAAGCAGGAAGTACCGGAAGTCCAGCAGGAGGGCTGGTTTCCCTGAGATTGCAGGTCATGAGTTTTCAATGTTGTGTTTGTGTTTTCCTGTTGGAGGGAACGCAGAATTTCAACCTGTCACCTAGTATGCTTATCACCAGACAATATTAGAAGAACAATATTAATGTCTTTCTTTTTTGGTAACTTAGCAAAAAGCGGAAGTGTTTTAGCAGGTAAAATGTTAAAACTTACTTTGACTTTTTCCTTATCGACTAATCCTTTAGTTAAATTTCCATCTCAGCCATTGCATGTTTATTCTTGGGAGAGGGACTTTCCTTCCACCACTCCTCCTTACTGGCAGCACCTTTGCCCCTTCTCTCTGATTATCTATCTCCCATCCATTCTTCGTGGCTCTGCTCAGAGTCTCTGTGTGACTTCTCATGGCAATTCCAAACCACGTTGCAATTTCCAGACTCTTAATAACATTGGGAGGTGGAGTTTGTATCAGTCATCTTACCAATAAATAGTCATCAGGTTTATAGTGTTATTAAAATATTCTAAGGGTTATAGCTCCTGTTGCCTTAAAATACAGGGCTTCAAATATATGTTGGAACAAATTCCAGTATTACAATGTGTGAAAGTATGGCACATTTACTGAGTAGTTGCTTTTTGTTTGTTTGTTTGTTTTTCATTTAAAACATACTCCTTTAAATCTAATAATTCATTAATTTATATATTTGCCATTTGACATACATGTAGGAATTATATATCAGGCACTACAGTAGGAACTGGGAATATAATAGTAAATGGACAGACTCATCCTATATTCTTGTTTATGTGGAGAAACAAATAATTAATCAAACAAATGTCCTGAATAACTACAATTCAAGACAAGATTGTGAAGGGAAAGAAATAAGCAAAGGGGTAGATGAGAGGCAGGCAGGGATTAATTTCCTGCCTCTCTCCATTTTAGAAATAAGTACATTGATGCGCAGAATAGTTAAGCACATATTGATGGCCCCTGGCTAACTGTGAGTAGCCCAGAACTGTTCAAGTCTAAACCCCAGGCGTGCCTCTGTCTGATGTGCTGCCACTGACACTGAAGAAAATTCAGTGATTACTTATCCTGATGAAAACTGAATTTTGATCTGAGGAATTTAGACCAAAACCCTTTATAAAACCTTTAGGTTGCTATTTAGAAAAGTCATCATCTGTGTTATTAGCTCATAACATATCAAGAAAAGAAAAAGCTGAGATACAATAGATACTGAAAGCTCGGTACCGTGAAAAAAGGACTAAGTATTCAGTAACTCATGCCGGGATAATTAGTGATCCCTACTGAAAAAATAAATTAAAATTTGACCCCTTCATGGTACTATACACAAAAATAAATTCTAAAAGAAATTAAGATATAGATGTAAATATAACTATACATTTTTTGGAGAAAAATATTGAAGACTTTCTTTGTGATATTGAGGTAGCAGATTCTTTAGTCACAAAATTTACAAATGATAAAGTACTAATAATATGACTCCATCAGTTTTCTTGTTTCTTTAAAAAATCAAGCTGTAAACTTGGAAAAAATTTTTGTAAAACATACAAAAAACTGAACAAAAGGTAGAACTTGAAGTTGATAAGCAATTTATACAAGCAAATGACAAAAGTAGAAACAACCTATTGATTTATAGGCAGAATATGCACAGGGATATAATTCTTCATATTTCACAGAAGGAATAAGCATGGCTAACACATTTAAAGCTGTTCAACCTCTTTAGTCATCAGGGGAATGAGAAGTAAAACTACAGATATGTCCTACCCCATCAGCTTGGCAACAATGACTGATGATATTAAGATCAAAAAGAACATAGATATGGAAAATCTCATGTATTCTATCTATGAGAGTGAAGTCTGCCATAATTTTGGAGACCCATTTGGTAATATTTTGTAAGACTGTACTTTTAAGTGTAGAAGAAATTCTTGCAATGGACTGAGAAGGAAAAAACAAACCAAAAATGTGTATGGATTTTTTATGCACCATTGAGTATGATGGTGAAAAATGAGAAATAATCAAAAGTCCATCAATAAAAAATGGATGAATAAATTGTAAGTTATTTAGATAAGAGATAACCAAATTATATATATCAACATAAATTAATTTCAAAAAAAGTTTAGGGGAAAAAAAGATAGCTACAATATGATACCATACATGTAGATAAAAGGACCCTGCATTTATGTTTATTATATACACATTTATAGTAAAAACATAAATTAGTACAGCTCAACATGAGGAAGTAGATGCTTCTAAGAAAGAAAGAAACTTCTAGGGACAAAAGAGGACTTAAGTGTATCTAAAACACATTTAGTTTTTTAAAAATCTAAAAATAAAATATTATATGATAAAATATTAATATTTACAAAATCTACATGGTGAGTCAATTACTGTCCTATTGTCTGAATAATCGAAATATTTTATAACAGAAATAACTGTGATCTTATAGTTTTTTTTTTAATAATTGCACTTCCTCATATCACTGAGGGGGATTTTATCACTTAATTTTATCTCTCTGAATTCTTATTTTTTCTCACTTCGTCACATACTGTACTGGCATTATACATGAACATTTTTGCTCAAAGTAAAAAAAAATGAATACATTTTCATATACTGACTTGTTCACACTGACTTAAAAAAAATATGTATGTAATGGGAGTTCCTTGGAGACAATTGAGATTATTTTAGACCAGGGGTGTGTGCAACTATAAAAATTAATGGTGAATAAGATCCTTTTTCCTACAGAAGGAGGAAAGAACTTTATGAAAATATTTCTTCCCCATCCTCAAGGGCAAAGCTGCCAATCTAGATGTTTTAGCTGCACAGGGGACGCTGTGTGTGTGTAGCTACAGCTGGTGTTGAGACAGAGACAGGACAGTGGAATCAGTTCCCTTGTGTCTGCCCCTCCTCCGCCTCATTTATGGGACTGGCCTGCTGTCTGCCAGTCTTTGTACCACTCTGTGTGCACCGTTCTTGAGGTTCCTGGTGCCCCAGTGCTAACCAAGAACAGACTCTTCAGGGTGCTTTTCAAGGCTCCACGTGAGCTGAACTTGGGTCACCCTCCAGCTTCGTCTCCTGCTTCCTCCTGGCAGCTGATGCTACTCTCCTCTGTACTTGGGTCACTCCCCCTCTCAGAAGAACTCCCGCTCTCCCTGGCTCTTTCTTTCTTTGGCCAATTCTCATTGTCTTTCAAGGCCCACCTTGAAGGTTGTCACCTCCAGTCATTCTCAGATGCTATGCTAAGCCTTCTCTTAGATGCTACGCTGAGCCTTCTTTCCAGATTATTCTTAAGGTGGCAACAAGTACCTCAGTAAGGTATCCACTTTATGCTTTTGTGTCAGTGCACTGGGCTCTCCAGAGAGCTCTTCACTGAAATTTTTGATTCTAGAGCAGGATGAGAGGAAAAATGTGTCCCCTGCAGTGAGAAATAGCAGGGAAGGGCCATAGGACCCCACGGCTCGGAGGCATGAGACACTTATTGAGTAGGACTTGCATGGACAAAGGAAAATGAGGATCAATGTTCCTGTCCCCAAAATCCTTCAAGAAAGAAGCCTAGAGAAAGCAGGAGGGGGAGAAACTCAAACTGATCTCTGCTATTTGGTGTAGTGGAGGCTGATTTCAGCTCTGGACTTGAGGATTAGCACTTCATATCCCAAAATTTGATTTAAATGTGGAGACTGAATGGTGTGTGATGCCACCTGGGACCCGCTTCCTCCTGCCTTACCTTTCCTGTCTTCCAACTCATTTGTTCTTCCACCCTGCAGTGATAATGGGGGCTTCAAATTCCTCACACTTCTTTTATTCTTTAATTTTTCAAGATCTATGTGATCTCATTTAGAAAGTAACCTTCACATATTCAAATACAGGGATCTTCCTCTTTTTAAGTTTTTATTTCTTCTCAGGTCTGTCCTGATCCCCCCCCTGCTGCACACCCAGGCACTAATCTGTGTCATAATAGATACCAATTGTGATGTCTACTTTATTTACCTAAACAGCCATGGCTTCAGATTGCATTGTCTTGCTCTGAACTCCTAGATACTAATATCATCAAGTGATTCAGACAAGAAATGGAACATTGACATTGTAGAACTAAAGACAGACCTTGACAAGAGAATGAGAGGCTATTCTGTTTCCATTTCTCTCTAATATGTTACAAAGATTATTCCCTATGATAAAATATGCTTCTTTTAAAAGACACTACTGAGCATGCTGATTCAAGGCAATGTGAATGAACAGATTAGGCCAGAAGGTTACACTCTGTCTTGTGAAGTATTACAATTCAGAATGCTAAATGCAAAAGAGGAAGTTATAAACACCTGTCAATCAGGTAGCCTAGTTATTGACAGCAATCTTTTTAAGATCCTTTGAATTTTATTTATAGTAAAATTGCTAGAGTTATGCTTTTGTGGTTCATTCTCATCACATCACAAAGCCCAAGGTGAAAATTGGACTTGCTTGTATAAAATTCTAGAGAATCTTACTTGACCCCAAATTATCTTTGAAGTGGTATAATTACATGAGAGCATTACTGAACTGTGTCAGGGGCAATTTTAGATCTCATGTACTATTAGGTTTTTAACATTATTTGAGATATAAGATTTTGCCATTTCTAGTAAGAGGAGGCAGGTATATGATATGTTCAAAAATCACTCACATAAGGCCACCAGTCACAGGCTGCCTTTGTAGCATAACTCATTGTACTTGAAAATGATATAGAAACTGGCTCTGGTATTGAAACTGGAACAAGGGATCATAACTGTCAATTGAGGTGGTTGATAACAACATTCTTGATCTCCGCTTATACATAATGTATCGTTCCCAGTCAGCCTTCTCTTTTGGCCCTACACACACCATTATCTCAGCCATTGCAGAAATTCCTGAGAACTAGGGTCCCTGGACACCATTTTGACCTTACTGCCCATTAGAGTAATTTTATCTACTTTGCCTCTAATTGTTAAAATTTGTGACCTGAATCTTTCTCTTTCCTTTTAATTTTACATAAATCTGAGGACACATATGATTAGGTTAGTTACCTTGTTTGCATTTGTATGGTAAAGTCTGAGTTGTAGTTATGACCTTCACCCAGGAAGTGTGCCATTTACCTGTCAGGTGGGAACTTAGCACCCCTCGTCCCCCAGCCCTCTTCTCGAATCTGAGTTTTTTGCTCTTGTGAGAATGTCGTTGTTGATGTACAAGTGTGAAATTGGTTTTGAGTACATGTGATGCTTGTTTCTTCATTCTTGTGATACTTAAGAGAGTGTTCCCCAGATCCATCCAGAAGCATCCAATTTGTAACAAAAGATACAAAATCTCTATCTTTTTAAGGCAGAATAATATTCCATCATGTACATATACCACATTAACCCATTCATGCATTGAAGAACATTTGGGTTATTTCCACATCTTAGTGATTGTGAGTTGTGCTTCTATAAACATCTGAGTGCAAACGTCCTTATGACAAAGTGACTTTTCATCATTTGAGCAGATGCTTAGTAATGAGATTGCAGGGTCAAATGGAAGTTCTAATTTTAGTTCTTTGAGGAATCTCCACTTAATTCCACAGAGGCTATCCTGGTTTGCAGTCCCACCCATAGTTCAGGGGTGTTCTCTGCACCCACACCAGCTTCTGTTACTTTGGGACCTTGTGATGTGGACCACTCTCACCAGGGTTAGACGATGTCGCAGGATGGTTTTGACTTGCATTTCTCTAATAATTATAGACAATGAGCATTTTTCATGAGTTTGTTGGCCATTCGTCTGTCCTCATGAGAAAAGATTCTTTTCTCTTGCCCAGATTTTAATGGGGTTGTTCACTCTTTTTTGTTGATTTGCTTTTTTGTAGATTATGGTTATTACCCCTTTGTCAGATTCATAGCATGCAAGGATCTCCCCCCACTATGAAAGTTGTCAGCTTTCATAGTGGGGGGAATCAACTTTGTTGATTGTGTTGTTAGCTGTGTAGAAAATTTTTAACTTGATTATGTCGCCTAAATCTTTCATACTTCTGTTACTAAGAAGTCCAATTCTTTAAAAGTATCATTATTACCAGTCCTGGCCTTTAGAAGACAGACAATCTGAGCTTCCCAATGACATGGGAAACCTCCTCACTAATGAATTCCTTTTAGTAAATGGAATATTCTCTGGGTCTGCGTCTGATTATAGTCAACGAGTATTCATTTTATTTTATTTTATTATCATTCCATAAGAGCATGCTCACTTCTCTCAGCTCTTTGTTCTCTTCTTCCTACTGTACCAGGTCAGCTCTAGCATTTTCACATCACTTAATGTGGGCCATAGTTTTTTACTTGGTTGTGTGGCAGAAGCCCTCATAGTAGCTTATCAGATCTGGCTCCAGGTTGCTTATATAGAAAGTGAAATCCTGAGTCACAGAATTTTGTTTCTATACCAACCAACTTTCTCTTTTCCAGCTTTGTCTTCTAAATCTTCCCCTACACCATTCAACACCCCTTAAGTCTTACTCCAAGGCATACTTTTCATGTATATTGATACAACCTAGTCAAGTCTGGAAGGTCCTTTATTCTATTAATCCTTTTCCTCCTTTAGCAGCATAACTGTTCTCCAATTGGGTCAAATTGGATCTTAGTTCATGGTTTGTTGTCCAAATGGGAAATGGGAGTAGATATTGAGAACAGCAGTTTCCTACAAGGTTTCTGTCTGTTGAAGCATCAGCATTGTCCTTAAACACAGTAGAAGAGTATTACCTTGTCCTCCAACAGGTCCAGAGTGCTGATAAATCTGATAAATCTGCAGGCCTTAGGTTGTCGTGTGCACCTGCCTCTCAATCTTGCCCAGGCTATTTCTCTACTGAGTAGCTATCTTTGGAGTAAGAGACTTAATCAGGTTGAAAATTCATTCTGCTCTGAATTTATGATATTTTATTATTAGGCCCCATTACTGGTCATAGTGTGGGCTCTCCTTTGCCTGCCTCTGATAAACGTTTCTTTAAAGGTTGCCTTGAAGAATCTCTGATTTTCAAATTTTACTGTAAGTTGGTAATTGGGTCACGGGAGTATGTCATTTTCTTTCTTTAATGCTTCAACACTGCACAGAAACAACCACCTAATTTCAAAGTCCTTACAAGTACTATTTTCCTTACACCTCTCAAGCATCAAGCATATTTACCAAAGCCAACGTGTTCCCTTTTAGTTTGCCACAGCTGCACATGACCCGAACTCTAGAATCCCATTCATAGAGTCTTCACGAAGGACCACTTCATGTTCCAACATTAGGCTGCCTAGGGGCAGATGTTGAGCCAAAGATTAGATTATAAATAATTAATTAAAATAATATTTCACAAAAGAGCAATAAGAGAGTAGAGAATTAGAATATGGAAAGAGAAGGAGGGAACTTAGGGCAGTTTCTGGTGACGTTCTGGGCTCAGATTGATCCCATGGACATGAACATTTTACTTTGGAATTTGTTTCATGTTGAGGCAAGGAAACTGAACTTTGTGCTAGTTTTGTTGGTGCTAGTGTTGCTAGATCCTAGCCACCCTGAAGGGACTGTAAGCTTTCAAGCACTCCTAGCTCATCACAGGGGCTAATCCATTAGGGGCAAATGTGCAAGAAAGCAAAGGAACTCTGGGGTGGTGCAGTGGTAAAAGAGGCTTGAGGGGATCCAAACAGGCGCAGGGCGAGTCTGCTGCAGTAGCTCCTCAAGAGGCTCGCAGGAGCCCAGGGAAGCAACGTTCCAGCACACAGTGCAGGTTGCCCCAAGCCGACCTGGATGTTTTGCGATTTTCTCTATTCCTTAGTGTCCAACCCTGAGTCTGGAGAAAGGCTAGTCAGTCAAAGCCACTCACAGACAACATTTTGCCCTTCTCTTCCTTTTCTCCAGTTTCTTCCCACACCACAAAAGGATTTTGCATTTCTTTTCAGAAAATGATCCTTACAGTACATCTTTTACCCTCCTTCTTCTCTGACTTACCGAAGAAATTCTGTGATCTTAGTCCCCCATGGCATGACACTGTATTCTTTTTTAAATGTCCCTGTGTTTTAAAGACAATCATTTCCTTGTTCAATAAAGCTAAGTTCCAGCAAAATAAAAAAGGACTTGTCTTGACCTGATGCCTAAAAATTTTATTTTGAAACTTCAAACCAAACAACTCTCCTGAACTTGGCTGAGTATTGCTGGTGCTTGACGCAATAAATATCATTGATTCCGAAGGTGGTGCTGCCAGGGGCCAAGTGAAATGAACAAAATATTTGTATGCCAGCTCAATAATGTGGTCTCTGTCAAACAAGCTGTTGTAATATTACTGAACATTCACAATGTTTCTGGGCTGTATGGCATTCTTGTAATTCTGCCCATGCCATTTAGAGTTTATGTCACCTGCTTTGTGAGGCAGGGTCAGTGGCCTTCTCTGTGTCCCCTCGCCTTTTCAGTTTTCCTCCAGTGTTTCTGTCTAGCACTCCTACCCTGACTAGTTTGTTTCTTCTAGTTTGTTTAAGGATGGGAAACCAGATGCACAGGCATGTTGTAATTACAGCCATACGCCACATAATGACATTTTAGTCAAGGACAAACTGCACATGCAAGGGTGGTCCCATAAGATTTTAATACTGTATTTTTAACCTTTTCACTGCTTAGCTATGTTTAGATGCATAATTACTTACCATTATGTTATAGTTAATTCAATATTCAGTACAGTAGCAGGCTGTACAGGTGTATAGCCTAGGTGCAAGAGACTGTACCATATAGCTCAGGTGTGTAATAGGCTACACCATGTAGGTTTGTATAAGTACAATGTGATGTTCAAACAATGACAAAACCACCTAAAAATGCATTTCTCAGAACATATCCCCACTGTTAAGCAATGAATGGCTGCATATATTTAAGAGTTCCAACAATTTAGATAATAGACTAAATCTTCACGAATGGCCTTTTTGTGAGTCCTCATGACAGAAAATTGAGGTACTCAGAACTCATGTGTGAAAATGTGTGTGCACGTGTATATGTGTATCCCAGGGTGTGTTTAATGTCTTCCAGATATCTTTTGACAGATGATTGTGTTAAAATTGCCAGAGATCAGATATTCTGTAAGTGGGAAGTTTCTATTCTCCCCTAAATGATATTATCAATTATTTATTAAGTCTGTTCATCTTTCACAAAAGGAACATCCACATGGAAAATGCTAAAATGTTTCAGGTCAGTCATTTATTCAAAGACTCAGCTTACTCTGTGTCCTATAGACTTGTATGTCCTTTGAGATAGAGAAAAAAAAGATCTGGTTTCATTTCTAGGGGAGAGGCAAAGATGAGCAAAGAAAAAGGAATATAAAACACTCCAGGAACATTAATGGGCCAAGCAATAGGACAATCAAATTAACAGGCTATGTGTGAGGCTGATTGTACATGTTGGATCCATAGTTTTCAATTAACCAGACCACACTGGGACATCTGGCACTCCACGTGTATTGCATTTTTACCACTGGTTTCCAAACTGGAGGACTGTGCTATTTTTTCCAGTTTTCTTTGGAAAACACTTCTATATTCTCCAATGGAAGGAACCACATCAAAGGTTGTGCCATGAGCTGCTGTTCTTTCTCCATACACATAAATGGAACTATTGATTTCATGTTGAGTTAATTCCACTGATGTCGCATTCCGAATGCATGCATGTGTTCTGAGTAAACTAGATTAAGTTCATATAATTTTATGGTTGCAGGAGTCATGGTAGTGGGTATTAAACTGGTGAAATGGAGGCCATCATGCCAGTGCACGGGATAGATAGGGAGGCTTCTGCAGTTGTGGTCAGAACTCATAAGACCTTATAGTCGTCTCACTTTACTGGTAGCTAGAATCCCTCCAAGTGTATTCCTGAATGACAGATATCTTCCTTAGGTTCAAACTTTCTTTTCTTTTCTTTTTTTTTTTAAATACTTAATACAATTTTATTAACTTTAGTTTTCATGTTGTACATTAAACTTCTAGACATTTATCTTACCCATACCTGCTATTTTTCATCCTTTGACTATATCTCCCCAATTCTTTTTTTTTTTTTTAATTTATTTATTTATCTATTTGGAAGGTGAATAAATGTATCAATGAATGTATCAATGCCCTCCGGGGCAAAGTGAATGAATGCATCAATGAATGGACACAGTCCATTCATGGAATTGAGGCCCAGGAAATTCACATGAAACTGACCTAGGCATAGGAAATGGGCATTCCGTTTAGTCCCAAGTGCAAAGTGAAGGAGACACTGAGGAACAGGTGACTCCTCAGCAGTTGTCCAGCCTTTTTGGCT
>CAUYON010179038.1:0-27715 GCA_963573935.1 Arctocebus calabarensis
GTTTCTCTGATGTTGAGGATGATGATCATTTTTTTTCATGTCTGTAGGCTGTTTGCCTGTCTTCTTCAGAAAAGTTTTTCTCCAAGTCCCTTGCCCACCCTGAGATGGGATCACTTGTTCTTTTCTTGCTAATACATTTGAGTTCTCTGTGGACTCTGGTTACTAAACCTTTGTTGGAGGCATTACCTGCAAATATCTTCTCCCATTCTAAGGGCTGTCTGCTTGCTTTACTTACTGTGTTCTGGGCTGTGCTGAAGCTTTTTAGTTTGATCAGGTCCCAGTAGTGTATTTTTGATGCTTCTTCAATTGCCGGGGAAATCCGCCTCATAAAATATTTGCCCAGGCCAATTTCTTCAAGTGTTTTCCTTGTACTTTCTTCTCGTATTTTTATAGTTTCATGTCTTAAGATTAAATCTTTAATCCAGTGAGAGTCTATTTTAGTTAATGGTGAAAGGTGTGGGTCCAGTTTCAGTCTTCTACAGGTCGCCAGCCAGTTCACCCGGCACCATTTGTTAAATAGGGAATCTTTTCCCCACTGACTATTTTTAATTGGCTTGTCAAAGATCAAATAACGATAAGTAGCTGGGTTCATCTCTTGGTTCTCTATTCTGTTCCATACATCTACCTCTGTTTTTGTGCCAGTTCCATGCTGTTTTTAAAGCTGAATTTAATAGAAGACAGCCAAATTCTCATATCTGTTTCTTCATTCAGTCTGCTGCAATATGTTGTTTGGTTGATGTAAATGAAAAGGAAATCCAGCTTGACACAGACATAAGGAGCAATGTGAAATCTGAAGCTATACCAATGAACTTGCACATTAAAATCTACCACACTCTGAATGATTCTTTACCCATAAGTGATTTTGATCTTATAAACCTGAATTTTGGGGACCCTAACCACACTTTGAGACTTGCAAATGAAAAGGTTTAAGAACTGATTGTCAATACAAATGGAATAGTGAATAGAGCTGAATAAATCAGCCTTAAATAGAAAGAAACTTCTTCCAAATCTAGAAAGAGGGAAGCAGAGGTTTGAATAAATTTGAAGGCAGAGGGAGAGCTCCCACAGAATGTTACTTCCTCTGTGAAACAGGAAGTGAGGTCATCTTGGGCCAGGTAAAAGGACTGACCAAGCACCTAAAGGGCCACCTAATAAATGTCTGCTATTCTTCTAAGCTCAACTCAAAAGGCACTATTGGTTTTTCCCTGGGAATCATCTCTTTTGATCCAATATGTCACCCAGTCTTTCTTGCATTAGAACAATTATTATATTTTATTGTTTACATGTCTGTCTTCTCTGTTAGATGATATACTCTCCTAGGCAGGGCCCAACCAAATTTACTTTAACAGATACTTAAAATATTTGTGCTGAATGAAAACTGATTTTTTTTTAATTAAGTGATATTATCTACCTAGGAGCAGTTACTCCCTTCAAGTTATTTTTCATTTATTTATTTATTTATTTGATACAGAATCTTACTATGTTGCCCTCGTTAGACTGCTGTGGCATCACAGCTCACATCAACCTCAAACTCTTGGGCTTAAGTGATTCTTTTGTCTCAGCCTCCCAAGTAGCTGGGACTACAGGCACCTGCCACAATGGCTGGTGATTTTTTGTTGCAGTTGTCATTGTTGGTTAGCTGGCCTGGGCTAGGTTCAAACTGGCGTAGGTGGCTAGCACCCTATCCAATGAGCTAAAGGCACCAACGATTTCTCCTTATTTCTTAAGATTTCTCTCTAGTGTAAGAAGTATAATGTGATTGTCAAAGCTAGAAAAGACAGAATTGCTTAGTAATCATAAAAACTACAACTAAAATACAGGAAATTAAGAATAAAAACAGACTATCTTAGGGCCAGGGATAAATCTGATAGCTATCCTGCACTCAGATTTCTTATAATGGTGTAGCGATACCAGAAAAAGGAAGGTCTTTTGGACAATGCCTTCATACATATGTGTCCAAAAGTTTGAAATCCCAGAAATTAAAATTTTACTTTTTATATAAATTCATAAACCACTCCCAACCACACACTTAGAAGAACATAAGTCAAAACATTAACAGTGGTTATCCCTTGGTAATAATTTTTATGGTTTTGTTTTCATTTTTTTCAATAATGAAAACAGACCTGGTAGAAAAACTTGAACAGTGTCATCATTTTCTGACTATTCAAGATTTACTTTAGCATGCTTAGGATTAATGGAAGTGGAACAAGACAAGTTGCTTACAATAAGTAAATATCTACTATTTTCTCACACCATTAAATCTCATCGCAAAGAAAAATCATTCTTGTTTTCAAATAACACAATTCAGACAAGCAGACAAGGTGAGGTGGCGATTGAGACATATACTAAAATCAGTGTCTGCTTTCAAACACACACCTCCTCACGCAGGCGCATCTTCTCCAAGTACCATGCCTAAAATAGGAGTGCAAAACATTCTCGTCAAATCCATTCCTAAAGATTTAAGATTGTGCTTCACTAGTGTTCTGATCAATGGAGGAGATTGTACGGAAGTGGAGAGAAGATGGACTTTGAGGTTGCATGTGTTTGGGTTCTAGTCACAGCCAACTGTGACCAGGGTTAGAAAACCAATTTCTCTGTGCCTTGGCTTCTTCATCTGAAAAACAGAGATAGTAATACCTAAGAATTGTAGTAAGAATTAAAATCAACAAAGGCAAAAGGCCTAATGTTGTCACATAATAGGTGGTTAAAAAAAAAAAAAAACTATGCAGAGGTGAATTTAAGCTCAATGTTCTGAACCATAGTAAGGGGCCACTGAGAAGGTACAAATAAGAGATCCGAGACTATAGCTAAGCTTTTCAAGTGGTGGCAGCATTATTTCATCAACCAAGTTACCTTCCATATATTTATAACCTTTCTAGAACTTACTCTATTATTCACTCCTATGTAATCCTAGAAAAATATGCTAGATAGCCATTAATCTTTATTTTCGGATATTTCAAAATTATTCTGAACAAAAGCTGGTGATACCTTCCAGACCCATTAAAGTATTCAGTGCTACCTCTCTTAAATTGGGATATGTGCTGATGTGGCATGAATGATACAACACATCTTTCTCAAACACTGATTTAACTCACTGGTAAGGAAGTTTAAATGCTTTGAATATATTTTTTAAAAGTAATATCATTCTTTCATCAAATGTCAACTGAGAGTCTATTTTGTGCTAGGTATTGATCCAGGCCTCTGGAGAAAAAAAATTGGGAAAATTAGAAAAGTAAAACAGACCTGAACTCATGGAGCTTATATTCTCATAGAAAAAGACAGACAATAAGCAAACAAATAAATTCTATAGTCTGTTAGATGGTGCCAAATGGAAAAGAAGAAAACTCTCACAAAACAGAGAAGGGGCTATAATGTTAAATAAGGTAGTTACAGCAGGATTTTCAACCAATGTGCCCAAAGAGGACTGTAAGGATGTTGTGAACATTTTTAAAGATCACTAATTAAATTATTTCTGAAAGAAGTTCAAAGTACAGTAAATATATTCTCTTTCTTTTCTTACTCTTTTTAAAATCAACATAACTTTTTTTCTTTTTTTTCAATTTTGTTGTTCTAGGTAGAGTGCTATGCCATCATAGCTCACAGCAACCTCAAATTCTTGGACTAAAGTGATCCTCTTGCCTCAGCCTCCTAAGTAGCTGGGACTACAGGCGCTTGCCACATCACCTGGTTAGTTTTTCTATGTTTAGTAGAGATGGTGGGGTCTCACTCATGCTCAGGCTGGTCTTGAACTCCTTAGCTCAAGCAATCTACCCACCTTAGCCTCTCAGAGTGCTAGGATTACAGGTCTGAGCCACCTCACCTGGCCCTTTATTAACATAATTTAAGTGTACCATGTAAATTTAACTAAAGGTTCAATGTGCCCCGAGATAAAAAAAATGTTAAAAAACAGCGAGTTAAAGTAAGCCTCAATAAGAAGGTGATATTTGATTAAATATCTGAAAGAATAAGAAAGCCAGGTTTCTCGGCAAAAGTGTCAATACAATGGTTGTAAGTAGGCCCGTGGAGAAACAGCAACAGCAAGGAGATGGTGGGACTGCAGACTGGCCAGCAGGCAAGTAGCGGATGAGGTCCCAGAGGTAAACAGGCCATGTATCCCTGGGTCTTACAGCCTTTGTATTGACTTTGTTCCTGAATAATGGTCGTGCCTTAAGTGCACTGGGGCAGCTGAGAATAAAGGACTTGGAGTAAGGACAGACAGGTGGGAAAAACGCAGTTAGGTGAACATCCCAATAATCCAGGTTTGGGGCGGGGGCTGGAGGCTTGGACCACTGTGGTAGCAGGGCATGCGCAGAAGCCCAGGGATGCGGGGTAGATTCTCAGGTAGAGCCAATAGAATCCTACGTGCTGATGCAGAGAGGGAGAGGATGGTATTAAGGTTTCTGGTTTGAACAAGTTTCCGGACACATACTGAGATGGAGCAGACTGTGAAGGTGCACATTTGGCTAGGAGCTCAGTTTGGACGGGTAGAAGGCCAATTTCAAATGAATGCTTCACAGGAAAGAAGAATAGAAGAAATCTGAACTTTCTGTAAGACCTCTTCAAGGAATGCTCCCAGAAAGGGAAAAGGCAGACTTTAATATCCTGTGTTCACAGGTGCCTTGGGCAGACAGGATTTTGAGGTACTAACAGTTCCCGGTGGAAACCCTGGAAGTGATTTCTCGGGGTTTGCTTTTATCCCTTTGTTTCCTCTCTTGCTTCCAAGCTGTCAGGTGGACTTCTCCCCCGCCCAGCCCCTCCACCTGTTCACGCACTTACCTGACCCTCCAACGCTCTCCACTTTGAATTGCACGGAGACTTGGAAGCCAGAGAAACAAGCTAATGAGAAAGGACAGAAGGCTCGGAAAGCTGTCCCCGCAGCGCTGGCCTGACTTCCTGGTTCTCAGGAAGGAGATTTCATTTCGTAAACGGGCTCACGGAACACCCAGTTAAGAACCCTGAGGTGAGATCCCGCAGCGCCCCAGAATACTGGGTGACGCTCCTCCACGCCTCAGGTTCGTCCGACGAACGTCTGGATTCCTAGGGGCCAACCCAAGTCCTTCTGCAGCAAGCTCTGTCCACGCAACCCACTTCCTCTAACTTTTCATCATTGATGGTAAGGCGACATCCGTTCAGCAACGTTTCCCTAAAACCCTGGGGTCGAGGGACCGCGGCCTGGATGCGGACCTCGGACAACCTTGGGTGAAAGAGGCGCGCACCCCGGGAATCCCTTACCTGCCTCGGCGCGGGGCACCGGCGCGGCGCCGCCAAGAGCGGGGAGCGGGCGAAAGAACCAGCGCTCGCGGACAGCCGAGAAGGGGCGGGACCGACCCTACAAGTCCCGCCCCCTCCCTCCTCTTCGCGGTCCCTATTTACCTTGGCTCCTCCCTGCGGCTGCGCAAAATGAGCCACGGCTCCTCTGGCGTCCTTTACTAGGGAGCCTGCCCCTTTAAATATACCCGGATCGGCGGCTGAAACTGTTTGAGGCTTCCGGGCATGCGCATAGCGTTGCGCAGAGGAATGTCTTCTTCTGGACGGAGGTAGATCGGGTACCTAGCGTGGCATTGTGAAGATTGTGTATGGGGTAGTGACAGGGTCGGCATTGGGGAACGTTTACACCCAAAGAAGGGCGAAGTGTGCTGGTGTCGCACCTTGGGACGGGCGGGGTTAGGGGAGGGAAAAGAAGACTGCAGCTGCTGTCGGTGTCAGGGATTCCTTTGGACTTCTGGAAGGCGACGCCACCTTGGTTGTGGGCAGCTGCAGCTTCTGCAGGAGTGGGCTCCGCAGAGTTAGGGCGACTAGTGAAGGAAACGCATTCTGGAAAAGGAGCTGCTTTTCTCCATTTCTGACACCTTCCCAGCATTCCTAATTTGTCTGCCACGAGCTGACCAGACTACCTTCCACCGGACACACCCACTAGCAAACTCTTGGAGGGGAACACTGCACCTTCATGCTGAAGGCTATGTGGACCCCTTGGCTGCCTCCAATTCTGTTCCACTCTTGCTAAGATGTTTGGCTGGAATTCCCTCATCCGAACCTTCTTCCCAGGTTTCCCTGCCTGTTTCACTAGTTCAGAATGTCTTTGTATCTTCTTCCTTTTTCTGGGGAAACAAAACTAATTATTATTTTAAGGCAAGTCCCTAGTGCTGTGTTCTCAATCATATTTGTCAGCTCCTCCAACTCTGACTCCACCAGATGCATCCTACTCATTTTCTTCAGTGTCATCTTACTGAAGCACCTGTTTGGAGTATGTCACACTTTTACACAAACACCTCCAGTGACCATCTATTGATCACCCAATACGTTCTAAGTTCTTGACAGAGCAGTCAAGGTCTTCCATAGTCTGTATCAATCCAGCTGTATATTCTAGAACTGTACTACCTCCTCCTCACCCTATCCCCCACTTCTATATCTAAGCCTCTTATTATTCTAACACACATTGTGTTCTGCGCTTGTACATTAATTATGATACCCCTGACTCTATCTTGTCAACCATTTTGAGGACTTAGATGGCTCCTTCTTGCTTTCTGTCCCTCCTGATTGTTATGGGCAAAAGTGATGACTTCTTTCTTCCACTTCATCCCTGCAGCTCCTATTTTGCATTAGTTTCATTTATTCAACAGTATTGACTGCAGACCAACTATGTGCTTGACACTGTTATAAATGTGGGATAATCATTAGTGACCAAGGAGGACACAGTTGTTGCACACATAAAGCCAATATTCTAGTTAGAGGTGATAGATAATAAATGATGGAGGAAAAACATGCACTAGAAATGCAATGCAAAAAATTAAAGAGGGTTTTGTGAAAAATAATCAGCTACTGTTTCCTCCTGTTGGTTAGGGAAAAACCTCTCTGAAGATATGAATCCTAAAAGATGAAGGTATATGATTGGGGAAGGTACAATTTAAGCAGCAGGAACAGTTAGCACAAAAGTGCTGAAGAGGGCCAGTGTAGCCAGAGGATGGTGAGTAATAAGGCAAATGTACAAGAGAAAGGCAGGGTCCAGAATCTTAGATGTCTTTGGAAACCAAGGTAGGTAATTTGGATTTCATTATAAATGTGATTAGAGAGTTCTAAACAGGGTTATGATATGATTCAGTTTACATTTTCAAACATCATTTTGGCTGCCACGTGGAAAATGGACTATGGCGGGCCAGGAGTAGAAGCAGGAATTAGACACAATGACAGTGTCTAAAAGATTTTGGAGTGGAAGTTTTAAAGTAGAGTTGAAGAAGGACAGCAGCAGTGACCAGAGAATCAGACGGTCAATGATGCAGTTTTTGGAGATGAGAAAGTCAAAGTGATGACCATGAGAGTGGGTGACAAAGATGAAGTGGAGGTGGGAGGTAGAGGTTGAGAGTGAGGGAGTGAGATTGCCAGACGTGACATGTGTGATCCACGTGCAGGATCACAAAAGTCATTCTGGATAGGAAGTAGTGATCCAGAAGTCATCAGTGAATGAGGAGGCAGCAGGGAATCCAAGACAGGATGGCAGCAGGTAGTAAAGCCTGATGGCATGACTTTAAAGGAATTGGGATTTGGGGAGGTAGTAGAGGAAGAAATGGCTTGCAAGGAATAGTGACAAATGATGAAAATATTTTCAGCCTCTAGGTGCTAAGGCAGATGGGTATAAAATCTAAAATGCTCTTCAGGTAAGAGGACTAAGGAAGCAGTAACTTAGGGAATTAGGCAGGTTTCAATTAAGGCAAGAAATTGAGGGAAGTGTGATGGAAATTAAAGAATTGATGAAAATAGGTATATCCTTACATATTTGAATATAGAGAATTTCCGATGATTTCTACATGGCACAATGGAAAGGACTGAGAATTGAGAAGGGAGATGGTTTTGACAGATTGGTTCAGATTAGTAGGATGCATTGCAGAAATGGGTTGAAGGTCCAGATGATGATAAATTACCTGGAGAATGTGGGTAACACAATGAATTGAGTAGCATGGAGCTACTTCCCAGGGCAATTTATCTTTCCTGCAGCTCCATGTGCTATGGTAGCTATGGTTTATGGGAAAAGTGTGTGAAGGCTTTCTCTAAGTATTAGTCTCTTGTGGGGTGCTCCAAGAAAGCTTTGTAAGAGTTTCTTAGGACGGCGCCTGCGGCTCAAAGGAGTAGGGCGTCGGCCCCATATGCTGGAGGTGGTGGGTTCAAACCCAGCGTCAGCCAAAAAATGAAAAAAAAAAAAAATTTCTTCTCTTATGTGCCAATGATATAGTTGGAATTTTCCTCTGGGTCAACCTCAAAGTTTCTTTCTGTCCCAGTGGGAGCTTTAGAGGAGCCTTAATGTCCAGGACTAACTTAAGCATCCATTGAAATCAAATGACAAGTTGGTATTTATAACTTCATTGAAATCAAATTGCAAGTGGGTATTTATAACTTCATTGAAATCAAATTGCAAGTTGGTATTTATCAACTTCATTAAAATCAAATTGCAAGTTGATATTTATAACTTCATTCATTTTATCAGTTTAGACCACTTGGTCCTATCTTCTTCAACTTTTTAGTCTCAATACCTAGCCTTTAGGTATATTAGGTACATAGCCTAATATTTCAAAAGCTAGCCACACATTCTCTGGTATTAGCTAGAAATTTTAGGTTTCAGGAATGGGTTTTGGACAAGTCGTAAAAAGTCCCATGTTCTCGTCACTTCCTTGTGGGCCTGTGAATGATGTTTTTAAGGCAAACTTAAAATTGACCCAAAGTAATCCTGAATAATTGGATAGAATGAGTGAACATCCGAATTACAAATGACTAGTTGTACCAGAAATTGTTTGCCTATTAATTCGTCTTGGTATAGAAAAGTAGAAGTTTATCATAAATTATTAATGTTATTTAAAAGGACTCAGAATTAAAAGGAGACAGACATAAATAAATCCTGCAAATTTATTTCAGCTTTCTCATCCACAACTGACTGCCTCTTTGTTTCTTTTGTAGGCATTAATATTTAACAATGGAAGAGGATACAGATTCTAGAATGAGGTTTAGTTCTTTGTGTTTTATTAATGATCATGTTGGATTTCATGGCACAATAAAAAGCTCAACAAGTGACTTTACTGTTATTGAAATTGATGAACAGGGACAATTAGTTGATAAGACCGTTGATGAGCCTATTTCTGAAATTAGTCAAGTAAAACCTGAGCCAAATAATTTTCCCAAAAAAACAAAACTAGATCTTCAAAATCTGTCCCCTGAAGGTAGAAGTAGCCAAGAAGTTGGTACTTTGGCCAGATGCTCTGATTGTAACCAAAATTGTCAGCCTAATTCAGAAAAAGAAGATACTGTCAATGACAGAGCTTCCAGATGTGAAGAAAAACCTGATGTAGTAAGCCCCTATTTAGATGGAAAAACTAATGAGTTACTGAATCATTTTGCCTGTGACATTAAAGACAAATGGCTTTCTAAAGCTGAGCTAACTGAACCAACTCCTGAATTCTCAACAGGCAGAATCCTTGACAAAACCCAGAGGGCTAGTTTACATAGTGCGATTAGGCAGAAATTTCCCTTTTTAATGACTGTAGGAAAAAACAGTGAAATTGTTGTAAAACCAAATCTTGACTATAAAGAACTCTGTCACTTAGTATCTGAAGAAGAAGCATCTGGCTTTTTTAAATATTTAGATGCAAAGGAAGAAAATTCCAAGTTTCTCTTTAAACCTGATGCAAACAAAGATCACAGAAAAGCTGTTCACCATTTTGTCAACAAAAAGTTTGGAAACCTTGTGGAATCCAAATCTTTTCCTGAACTGAATTACAGTGCTAATAATCCAAATGTGGTGATAACAGTAAGATTTCGGGAAAAAGCACACAAGCATGGGAAAAGATCTCTTCATGAATGCCAGGAAAGAAAGGATATGTATACAGGTAAATTTAATAAAGCATCATTTTCTTAGATAAGCTTAGTTAAATGTAAAATTTAACTGTGAAAATTTAAATGTGAAAGATGAATAATTTCAAATGAATAGACTCTGCTGGAGAGATACTGTATTAGAAAGAACATATGCTTTACATGTAGGAAGAGGAATTGCTGGCAAGTGATTTAATTTGAGGAATTCTTATTCTGTTACTTAATGGAAGATAACATCTTTCTAATAATACCAAATGTAAAAATTAGCTTTATTGAAGAAAGTGTGGTAACACGGGCATTTACAGTTAATACAAATTTATATAGTTATATATACATATATAAGCAGCTATATTGTGTTTAGTAAAGTTTTATAGTAGGTAAAACTTGATTTCAGTTTTTGAAAATCATCTTACTTAAAACTAAGTATGTGGAGATAAAAATATTTTTGCTATATTAACATTTGGCAAAGTGAAGAGAATACTTGTGTACCGAGGGAGGGAACCTGAAAATGGGGTGCCATCAGTCATTTAGTGAAGATATTGCTGAAACTTTAGCATGAGTTATAATCAGTAAAAAGTCTTATTAAAATAGGTTACTGAGCCCCTCAGTTTCTGGTTCAGAAGGTTTGGGGTGGGGGTTTCACCAATTCCGAGGTGATGCTTTTTTTGCATTTGCACAGTCATTGTTTGAGGGGATATATTTAATTCCCACGATGAACTCTCTATGTGTAAGTCCAGCTGACCAGGTTTAATTGGCCTATGCCCTTCATGAAGGCTGGGAAGTGTTTCAGATGGTCCTGTTTTATAAATTTATTTAGCAAAGCATTTTAAGATAAAACCAGCAACCCCAATTTGCATAGATGTCATGGCACAGAAAACAGGATTGTACTCTGAAGGGACCACAGAGGTAAATGAGAAGAGTTTACCTTGGAGCTATGTGGATTTGATTTTACATTATTGCACTAGTTCACAAAAAATACTTATGAAATTTTTATATCATTAAGATTTGGTTCTACACATGTAAAAATGGGAAGAATAATACCATAAGCGAATTAACAGTTCATAACTTTGGGTTGTACTTGAAAAATGGGGTAAGAGTAAAACCTGATTCACAATTGTATTCTAAGCAGGGAATACATATTTTAAACAGAGTGTGCAAAAGTGCAAAACTGTGAAATGTTGTAGTTCTTCTGTGAATTGTGAGAAGTTGTCTGTGTTTGGGTTACAGCATATCTGAATGGAAGTGGCCCAAGTGAAAACTGCCAGCGTAGATTTGGGCCAGCTATCAATGTCAAATTAAGAAACTTGGATTTTTTTAATGAGCCAAACAGCATTTTTAAAATAACAGCTGAAATCAATGATGCTGCTTCATATTTTGGCTAAAAAACCCCTATTTATTTGAATTAATTATTTGTTTTATTTTTTTTTTTTCTTTTTTGGAGACAGAGTCTCACTATATCGCTCTGGTGGAGTCACAACTCACAGTAGCCTTGAACTCTTGGACTTAAGCAATTCTCTTGCTTCAGCCTCCTTCTGGGACTATAGGCACCTGCCATAAATCCTGGCTCTTCGTTATGCAATTGTCATGATTGTTTTAGCTGGCTCAGGCCGGCTTTGAACCTTCCAGCCTTGGTGTACGTGGCCAGCGCTCTACCCACTGAGGTACGGGCCTGCGGTCTACCCACTGAGCTACGGTGCCGCTCAGTAGCTAATCTGTTAGTCTGCTAAGAATGTAATTGATATATGGTAGCCTCTTCTTTTGTAATCTAAGATTATTTTTGTTTCAGCTTTTACCCTACGAAAGGAAAACCTGGAAATGTTTGAAGCGATTGGTTTTTTAGCTGTCAAACTTGGTGTGATTCCTTCAGATTTTAGTTATGCAGGCCTTAAAGACAAGAAAGCCATCACCTACCAAGCAATGGTTGTCAGAAAAGTGACTCCAGAAAGGTAATGAGATACTGCTTTGTAACATAGAACTGTATATTTATCAAATAAATAAGTAGAAAATCAAACATTCAGAATAATACTGGGAGCATATTAACCTCACTATGTGTAATATTCATTGATTGATTACTGATTGATTGGCAAACATTGGCACTCATAATATATTCTGCTAACTAGAGCTATGTCTTAAATTTATGTTGAAAATAGAGGAAGTTTTAGGATAGAAACTTTGAGAAGTGGCAGATTTAAATTGTCTAAATTATTTCTAAATATCCTGTGCTATATTTAAATATGCATTTTCCTTCAGGAAAGTGTCTTATAATTTTGTTCTAATTATTATGTGTATATGGCTTATCTTGAATTGTTACACTTAACAATACCCATAAATTCTTGTTACATAGAATGTATTTAAATTTAGCCTTCCTCAGTTTAATCAAATTTTAAAAATATTTTTATAATTGTAAAAGAAATATATATTTATTGTAGAAAATTCAGAAATAAGAAAAGCATAAAAAGGAAATTAAAGTTTCCAATAATTCCACTACTCAGTAGCAACTATAATAACATTTTGATCTATTTTCTTTCAGACTTTCTTTAGACTAAGTACATCACATACATATGCCACACAGGAATTTATTATAGATGTAGCTCATACTGTGTGTACAGTTTGTAGTTTACTTTTTTGTTTTTTTTTTTGAGACTGAGTTTCAAGCTGTCACCCTATGTAAAGTAATACAGCATCATAGCTCACAGCAACCTCCAACTTTTGAGCTCAAGTGATCCTCTTGCCTCAGTTTTTCTATTTTTAGTAAAGATGGGGGTCTCGCTTTTTGCTCAGGCTGGTCTCGAATTTGTGAGCTCAAGTTATCCACCCACCTTGGCCTCCCAGCGGATTACAGGCATGAGCCACTGTGCCCAGCCTATATTTTACTTTTTAAAATAAAACAAAATTGTTATGTGAAAATTGATATCATGAAATATTGCAAAATCCTGTTCATTTAGACTGATTTGTTTAATATTCCCCTATTTTTTGAAAAGTAGAATTTTTTTTTTATCATAAATGCCATGATTAATTTTCTTGCAATTAAATCTGTACTTCATGGATAATTTTTTCTTAAGATAAACTTATGAAAATTGAATTATTAAGTCAAAATTTAGCCTAATTTGATGGAATATTGATACTTTAATCCGTACTTACAGATATTTAAGCATCCACTAAATATCTGACATCTAAGTGCTTCTGAGTTCTTTCTTACATAGGGGACCAAAATGTGTATGATTTTGTCTTTGTAGTCAAGAAGGATAGTAAGGGAAAGAGCTTCAGATGTTAGAAAAGTTCAACATAAAACCCTACTTTTTAATTCCCAAAGACAATAAATGTATTAGTTTCTAGTAAGAGAGAT
Source organism: Arctocebus calabarensis (assembly GCA_963573935.1). Classification (NCBI taxonomy): domain Eukaryota; kingdom Metazoa; phylum Chordata; class Mammalia; order Primates; family Lorisidae; genus Arctocebus; species Arctocebus calabarensis. Next base: position 13,199 of record CAUYON010179038.1, read on the forward strand.
TTCTTTGATTTGGCTTATGGATTTGGGATTTTCCTTACCATTTAAATAATAGTGGGATTTTAAGAGATGTAAAAAATCTGGAGATATATTTGGGGGGGGGGTCAGGAAATTGAACAGGGTGGTCATAGAGTTGACTATTTTAGATTGTACATAAACTTTATGGCCACCCTGTATAGTTCTTATAGGGGCTACAGCAAATAGAGATATAAAGGAAAAGTTTCCATTTGTTCTTATTGGATCTTGAAAGTTCTCAGAAAATTTGAATCTATTCCTTAAATGTTAGGGAAGAATTGAACGTTTGAGTAAGGAAGTGTTCGGAGCAGAATTTCAGGAAAATCCTCTGGTGCTAGTGGTTTTTCTTGGCAAGGTTGGGGGAAGAGACACTATGAAGGAGCAGCGTGTAGGGACAGGATGATGAGGAGAACTTCTAGAAGGTTCTGTCACTTGAACTAAGATGTCAGGTCTATGGAGATAGAGTGATAGCATTAGTAACACGTATTTAAGTTCTTAAAATTATTCTGTTATTATAAGCCTATAATAATGGATATTTAGTGCACATTTGATGAAATAACATTAATTTTTGAATATTTAAAGATATTTGTGCTACTATTCTGATAAGGGGTTGCTTGGCAGTTGTTATTTAAAACTTTAATATTAAAGTAATTTTTAAATGCAAGATTTAAATGAATGTATGATTTATCACTTGCAGGTTGAATAATATTGCAAAAGACCTTGAAAAGAAAAGAATGAGCGTGTTTAATATTCGGTCTGTAAATAGTTCCCTTAGACTCGGTCAGCTCAAAGGAAATCACTTCGATATTGTCATCAGAAATTTAAAAAACCAAATAAACGATTCTGCAAACTTGAGAGAAAGAATTTTGGAGGCAATAGAAAATGTTAAGGTAAGAAAATGCAATCTTAGAATGTTACAGGAAAATCTTCATTGTTTATCTTTCTATATATTAAGGCAAGAAGGGAAACTTTTTTTGGTACTTTTTTATTTGAATTTTTTAAAATAATAATTATTTTTAAAGTGATAATTAGAATCATTTGGCTTATTTTTTATTTTTTCTTACTACATCTTTGTATTAAAACAAAATACATAAATGTAATTTAAAAAATATAATGTATGGAGTTCCCCAGAGAACAGGGAGCAATTGTAAGAAGAAAGATTTCTTTGTTTAAACATCTACCTTATAAAGTAGCATTTTAGAAAAGGACATTTTTTTTTTAAATTTTGTTGCATTGCTATTCAAATTATACCCAATCATTTTAATTCATTGTCTAATTCTGAATTTATTTCCGTGTATAAAATTATAAATCATATATACTTTATTATGTTTTACAGTAAAAAATTATTTAACATAGATTTTTAAATGACATCTGCCAGGAATTTAAGTACACACATGCAACCATATCTTCAGTCTGATCATCTAGATTGGAGTCAACAAACTTTTCTTTGTAGAGTCAGATAATAAATATTTTTACTTTGTAGGCCATACAGTCCCTGTTATAACTAATCTGCTGCCATTATGTGGAAGCAGCATAGATAATACATAAATGAATGAGATTATCTGTGTTATAGCAAAATGTATTTACAAAAAGAGGTGTTGGACCAGATGTGACCTGTGGTCTATAGTGGTTTGCTAGCCCTTGGACTAAACCAGTAACCCTTAACCTGGGGAGCTTTTAAAATTTTTCAGCAGTCAATCTTTACTCCCAAACCAATTTAAAAGAACATTTAGAAGTACAGCTTAGGCATTAGTGCCTTTAAAAAAATTTCTTAAGTGATTCTACTATATAGCCAACATTGAAAAATGCTGATCTAAGTTTCTGACCACAAGGACTTTTTAACACAATTTTATACCTTTTCAGAGGGTAAAAGGAAAAACTGGTCTTTAATTTGCCTTACAGTCCTGAGAATGACTCTAATTAAAGATGTTTTTAAATCCAGCACTTTCACTTGTATAGAAGTTCTCTGAAGGTATATTCTTTATATGATTACCTTGTTTTCTTGACCTACCTAAAATCCTACCTTTTTCCCCTAAAAAATAGTTTATAAAATGATCTCTTTAAAAGAGGAGGGTGTTTCTCTGAACTCTGATAGCATTTATTACTTGGCTATTTATGAATATATAGTTGCATATTATAAAATTCCCGTTAGAAATAATCTTACCCTTAGCCAACTTCCTTTAGTTTTGAGATAAGGGAAAGGAATTGAGAAACTTTGAAATAAGGAGTTTTTGAAGTTTTATTGTATGAAGTTATAGCTCTGCTTTTTATAAACTCTTATACGTGAGTAATTTGAAGGTATAGTTAAAATTCTTCTGGCTATTCTGAGATATTATCTTCAGTAGAAACTTTTAGATGCTGAGAAATAAAAACTCAATTAAGACATTGGTGGCTACAAAATGGGTAAACCATAATCTTAATTGATCTAATCCTAACCTTAAGATATACCTCTATTTTTTTTTTTTTTTTGGAAACTTCTGAAACTTCTTTTTTAATGTTTCATTTTCTTCATTTTTGAGACATTCTGCATCTTCAGAACTATTTCTTTTTCTGCCTCCTGTTTTGACTTCAGATAAACTTCAGATGTTATTTTTCCAAATTTGTCTGACTTTAGTTTTCCTCGCTGGTTTTGTGTTCTAACTTTTAATTACGTGCTCTTCTCCTTTCTCATCTTTGTGTGGCATTTCTCAGATCCTTTGGTGTGTATATTGCTGATCATAGGATTCTTGTATTGAAACAAATATGAAGCGAAAGAGTTGATTACATATTTTGATACATACTAGTACTTACATACTTTTAATTTGTTGACTATTTTGCATATGTAGAATAAAGGCTTTGTGAATTACTATGGACCACAGAGATTTGGGAAGGGAAAGAAAGTACACACAGATCAAATTGGACTGGCTTTGCTGAAGAGTGAAATGGTATGGATTTTAAAATATATAATCTTATCTATTTTGTCAGTTATACTTTCATATAAGCCAACTTTTTTCTTTCTTCACCCTTACACATAAATGTCTGTATACACATACATACATGTATGCCTGCCTGCCTGCCTTCCTTCCTGCCTTCCTTCCTTCCTTCCTGCCTGCCTGCCTTCCTGCCCTCCTTCCTTCCTTCCTTCCTGCCTTCCTTTCCTCCTGCCTGCCTGCCTGCCTTCCTTCCTTCCTTCCTCCCTCTCTCTCTTTCTCTTTCTTCCTCCCCCTTGCCTTCCCCCCCCTTACTCCTACCCCCATTTTAAGAATATTTCCTTTTTTCTCAATTATATCTATGTAAAAATTAAATAACTTTAAATGCATCTATTTAAATACTACATAAATATGCACCAACTATTCTTTAGGCCATAATAGGCTTATATTTTCCAGTCTTAGGAAATACGTCAAGATTTTCTTGTTGCTTCTTCAGGTGGATTGTTAAAAACTTGAAATGATAGCAAAAATCTTACTTTTCCTAATACTTGCTAAATTTTTTGCTGTTTTTCTTTTTAGGATTTGGGTCTACCTTAATAGCTTTTGCTACTTATTCTTTCGTTTTTTATTCTATAGAGACAAATCCTTCTGGATGTCCAGAAGACATACAACATGGAATACTTACATAAATAACATGGCTGTATTTACCAAATACTCTTTCAATCCAACTATGGTTAACATTTTTAAGAAGTAACTCCTCTAAATAGATTGGAAACAGTATTAAAAATAAGGATTTAATAACTATAGTCTAAGCTTTTCACAATTTCTACAACTTACTCAGGATGCCAGCAAATTTTAGCTTTAATATTATAAAAAAGACAAAAATAGAATTTTGGGTGTTGGGGGCCACTTTTTTCCAGTATATAATATTTTTAAACTACATATAAAGTTACTTTGTACCAAAGGTTTATTTCTACCTTTAACATGGGGTGTTTAGTTTTTGAAAGCCTAAAGATAAAAGCAGCATTAACTTTTATATCATTTATTAAATGCCTATTCTTTTAAGATGCAAGATAATTTGCATCTTTTCAAAAAAAGTAATTTGACATTTTCATTAACATGTTTGCTTGATTTTTCAAGGTGAAGGCCATAAAATTATTTCTTACACCAGAAGACTTGGATGATCCCGTAAATAGAGCAAAGAAGCATTTTCTTCAAACTGGTATTTAAGTTTCTTTATCCTCTCCATTGCCTTGTAGATATATGATATACATTTTATATCAGCAGGAGAATATTCACTGCAACATAAATGTGATGAGTAATAGCTGTGATATATTTATTGAAGCATTTTATTACATCACCTAGGCATTTTATTTTTGGCTGTATTTGGGGTCTTGGCTATTCTAACTCTTGTTTAGGGTTAGAAATGAGGAGACAAATAGTCTCTTAGTTGTTCTTTTTTATTTCAGATTACTACAAGGGTACATACGAATAGGTCACATTGTTAGCATTTGTAAGGTAAAGTCCAGGTCATAGCTGAGTCCCTCACCCGGGAGGTGTGCCATTACCCCTACCTTGAACCCATTAGATGAGAGCTTACTGCATGTCCTCCCCCAGTTGCCCTTCTTGAATTTAATTGTGTTTTTCTTTCCTGTGGGCCTATAGTTGTTCATCTACTTGTTTCAAATTAGTATTGCATACATGGGATGCTTGCTTGCTTTTCTATTCTTGAGATACTTTACTAAGGGGAATGTTCTTCAGTTTTTCTTGACCAAAATCTTCTGAGGAGAGAGGAGTTCTACAATTTAAACTTGTGCCAGGGGTAGTTTAATCCATTACAACTGGAGGAGGTTCAAATATAAGCTAAATACAAGTTTATTTGTGGTATTCCAAACTTCATGCAATATTTTTGATCTAGTTGCCAGTTAACCTTGCCTGTCAATTTTTAAAACTTTAGATCTGGCAGTGCGTATAGATATAAAATTCTTTATGGGAGCCATTAACAAAAAGTGGTTATGAGTGTAGCCAGAGTCAGACTGTGTGGGGTTATGTAGCCAGAGTCAGACTGTGTGGGGTTAACTCTCAATTTTAATACTTCCCAACTGTATGGTCTGTGCAGATGATTTAAAAACATTGTTTCAGTTTCTTTACGTGTAAATTGAAGCTAATCATGCTACCTCAGAGACTGTTATGGTCTTTAGATGAGCTAGTGAAAGTATTGTTCTTATAATAGTACTTGGCACATACCACGTACTGTATAAATATTATTTATATTTAAGTAATAACAACGGCAACCACACCACTTTAGGTTCATTCAAATATTTGATAGACATGCATGGATATGCTGATTTTCACTTACACTGAAATAAAAGATGTCATTTTTCAAATATCCATTATTTTTAATTTGGTGTTTATTTAACATACATATTTATAGGAGAATAATATTTTTGTACTGCACCACAATATATACACAGTGTGCACATTTCTGTTATGAATAATTTAATAATAAAGAAAATTCAAAGCAGCTTATTATTTATATCTATTATAGACTACTGATGATTCTTAAACTTTAACATGCATAAGAAACACCTGGTACATTTGTTAAAATGTCAATTCCAAGGCCCTATGTGCATAAGTGTCTTCGAAGTGGAGTCCAAGAATCAACATTTTCAAATGTATCTCATTTACAAGGCCTAATAGTATCCTTGAAGGTTATAAATATCACAGAAAATTTTCTGTATATGTCCACAATAGCTCTTTAAAAATCTCTATACTCTACTAGGTCAGTGGTTTATTTCCTTGGGATTTTGTTTGTTTGTTTTGACTGTCCTCTGAATATCTTCCAAGTTTATGTCTGTTCTGAAGTAAGGAACTCTGGCAAGCCAGTACTAATGTTGAACTCTTTAACTATTCTTGAACTCGTCTCTTTCTTTCTTTCATTCATTCATTCTTTCTTTCTCAAGCAGGAAAAGTGGAAGGAGGGAATGAATGACGTTTTAATTCTTTTTGAGAGTTGCTGGTTTAACTGGTGGTTCTGAACATCATCTTCATATTCTTGTACATTGCCTCTCATTTAGAGAGCTTAGCAAAGCCCTTTATATGGGCCTTTAAATAAAAGAGGCTGACTTTCTGGTTTATTCTTAATTTCAGAGGATGCCAAAAGCACACTTTTGTTGATGCCTGAGTTCAAAGTTCGAGAGAGAGCGTTGCTGGAGTCGTTGCATCGCTTTGGCCTGACCGAGGAGGGTTGTGTCCAGGCATGGTTCTCTTTCCCCCATTCCATGCGCATATTCTACATTCACGCTTATAGCAGCAGAGTTTGGAATGAGGCAGTGTCTTACAGACTTGCAACCTATGGATCAAGAGTAGTGGAGGGTGATCTGGTTTGTTTGGATGAACTTACTGATGATGAAGAGCTCCCAAGTAGTAAGGTAAGTGTCATTTCATCAGTTTTCCAATAGTAACCTCATCAAGGGAAATTAGTTTTCCTAAGCTCTGATTTTAGAAGCACTTTAAACATACATTTAATTATTTTTAACTTATGTTTACTCATCTCCTGCCTCTACTCTGTCATTAGTTGAGGCTTAACACATGTCAGTAAATAGAAAAATAAAAATAGGAGGTGGTATGAAAGTGAAAGGTACAAAAGGAGTAAAGATTCTTTTTTTAAGAATACTTTTTTTGTGGGGGGGAGATTGAAGTGGGAGGATCACTTGAGTCCAGGAATTTAAGATCGGCCCATGTGACATAGTTAGACCTAATCTCTACAGAAAATTAAAAATAATTAGCCAGGTATGGTGGTGCTTGTCTATAGTTCCATCTACTTGAAGGCTGAGGCTATAGAATCGTTTCAGCCCATCAATTGGAAACTGTATATGCCGCTGTGCTCCAGCGTGGGTGACAGAGCAAGCCCATCGCTTGAAAACAACAAAAATACATTAAAAAAAATACAAGTAGTGTGCAAAATAGACCCTATTTTAAAAATAAAATGTGAAACCTTATAGATACGGTGCCATTCCTGCCACACCACTACAGTGATTCCTGCCTCCTGCTCCAGAGAATTCACCTCTGTTGTTTGTCCTGATTTTCTAAACCTTTCTCTCTGCTTTCACACAGATGTCCACCGAAACAGATTGTTGTTGTGTTAGAATAGGAAAGAAGAAAAGAAGGGACAAGACAGGATTTAGAGGATCAAAACTTAAAATATGAAAAGGAAACATAAAAAGATGTTTACATGTATAATAATGATGTATAGGACATGGAATGTTATGCGTGCTTCCTTTACGCAAGTGTGATTTTATGTGAATGCGATTTTATAACTTGCTTTTTTCCCTCTTAACAGTATCTTAGAGACTTTTAGAGGACTGGAATTTTAATGTAATTTATATTATAAAAGTCTGTCCTTTCCTTTCCTCCCTGCCTGAGTATTTTTACTTCTGTGGGTTTAAACTAATGAAACAGGATTCCATAAATCATGCAATGAAATTCATCTTATAATTCTGTAATATAAAAAATAAATTATTCTCTAATATTAAGTTAGTCTCACAAATGAAGTTTAAAAATGAGTGAGAGAATTTGAGTAGTACTTTTATATGTAACATCATAAAACCAATGAATTTTACAGCCAGAAGGATTTTAGAGACCCTCTTTTTTAATTCCCCATTTTATGGAAATGAAAATGGAGATGCATATTGCAGAGAAGACAGATTCATTGTCACACAGGTAGCAGAACTAGAAAGACCCAGTTGCCTGATTCCAGCTGGTCTCCATGGAGAAATCACGGAGTATAGAAACGCTGTCAGCATTAAGAGCTACAACCTGGCCCGGTTTTTCAAGAGTAAAACATAGACATAACTCTACATAAGAGAAGTTTTATCTACATTAATGGCATATAGTTCTATGTGTATGAATTAAGATTGTTTTGGTTTCAAGTAATAGAAACCCACCTTAAACTACAGTAATTTAAGGAAGAATTGACAGGCATTTATTAGTCCTTATAACTGAAAGTTCCTGATTGATTCAGGCACAGCTGTGTCTAGGAGGCTTAAGTGGTCTCATTTTTCTTCTTCCATCTTTCTGCTTCCTCCACCTTTTGTAATAAGATGGTTATTAGCAACTCTGGGCTTATTTCTTACAATTCTAGACTTATTTCTCTACAGGAAAGAGAGCTTTTCTTTCCTAAAAATGTTGACAAAATCTGAAATCGAGCGTGGGTGGCTAGAAATGGCCTAGCTTGGGTCACATGTCCAGAACCACATCGGGAAGTATGGCTGGAGGGTCAGACTGGCTAAGCCTGGATTCCAGGGCTCTTCCCTGGGACAATCCTACCTAAGCCCTATCTGAGAACTGGAAGACTAGGGTGCTGCTAACAGAAGAAAGGGAATAAAGTTCATGCCAGTCAGAACAACAAATGTCTGCTTTACTGTTTCCTTAAGTGGCTGATTTGTGACTATTTACATAAGGTAGCGATCAGTAGGAGACAGGGTGTATTACTAAAATGGTCATTTAATTGTATACAGGGTCTCAAACTCTGTATACAAAGAAAACTAGCAACATTGTAAGTTATATTTTACCTCATTGGAGGAGGAAAGGTATAGCAGTGATCTCCTTTTGATAAATAATGAAAATCACAGGGTTTTCTAAACATCTTCCAGAAAACATGTCCATTTAATTATTACTTGGGCAACACATTATTTAGTAAGTCAGACATTTCTAATTCAGAATTTTAGATTACTTTTACAATATACAGCAGCAATCTCTGAAATGCATGTGTTTGATAAGATTTTATTTGTTCCAAAGAACATATGCAAGGACAGTTCTGTGATCAGAATTGCACCTGCTTTTCTTTTCAGAACTGTAGAAGAGGAGAGAGCCTGTATTAGTTGGCACTGAGAAAGGAGAAAGCAGGACTCAGAAGCTCAAAATGTATAAGATGAAAAGAAAAAAAGATAAAGATTCCTATAGAATGAGAGTGTATCTATAATAAAAAATTGTGGCAAACTACTCTGATTCCCTCTTGTAATAGGATTAATAGACTAACAGGTCTATCTTTATTTCAAGTAACTTATCATTTTCATATAGTTAGGATAGAGAAATGTGAGTTAGACAGTAAAGACATTGGGGGAGCAGCCCTCCAGCAAAAGCATGTTCCTTAGTCCATGTGATATCAGTTTGGAAGGAGGTCCCTAAGATGTAACACAGTGTCCTAGACTTGGCTACATTCTTTCAGTATTTTCACAAATTACTTAAATCACAGTATTAGAGGTGTGCTATGAATCTGTGAAAGACAAAAAGCTAGAAATAGCAAGGCTAAAGACGCCATCCCTGCATGTAGTTTGTCTTCCCTTGCATTTTGGTCACATCGCATCTGGACCTTTTAGCCATGTCTGAGTGTAATAGTCGGAAGAGGTTAATAAACGAACAAACTCAAATGTAAAACAAAAATAAAGGAGGGATATTATTATAAGATTAGGGAGAACTGAGGCAGAAGAGGCTGCTATAGAGAGGCTCTTGGTTCTAGATTGTGATGACTGCTTTAGAATACTGTTATTAGAATACTGTTATCCTTATGAAGAGATGATAGCTACCTTTCTACTTGAGCTTTCATGGACAAGAGACATCAGAATTATTAATTCCGTGACATCTCAAACTTAAATCTATCACTTACCTCTTTTTTCTTCTCCTACATTTGATACTTACTACTTACTACTCTATGAAACAAATGTTGAAAAGCACCACTTCTGCAAAGAGGGTTATGATATTTATTTGGGGCAGAGGTTAGTGGGGTGGGGCTTGGTTGGTATCATGGAGGCCTATTTTTAATTCAGCATAATAAAAACTTCTGTGATTCAGAAAAAAATTGTTGGTGACTTAGATGAAAGTATCGCCTCCGATTTTTCCAACTTTGGTTTTCAGTAGTTAAAGCCGGAAGAATTCTCCTAATTTTTGTGTAGTCTACTCCTTCAAGAACAAATTGTGAAAAAAACTTGCATAGGTATATGTCTATTTAGTATAGGAATGAAATTATACATAACAGAATATGGAACATTTGGGAATCATACATGTTTTCTTTATGTTTCCTAAAAATAGGTTCATCTAGTAACTGAAGAAGAGGAGTCAGCTAATACATATACAATACGTCAGGTAAATTTGCTTTAAAATTACTGTCACTTAGATCTAAGTACAGACTTTGCAGAAGACAAAAGGTTGCACAGGCTTCCTCCGTTTTTACATCTTTTGAATTAAGGTATAATTTATATTAAATCAAATTCACTCTTTTTAGTTTATAGATGTACAAATTTTGATAAACATATTGCTGTATGACCACCACAAAATCAATATAAAAACAATTCCATCTCTTTCATAGGTTTCCTGTGTCCCTTTGTAGGGACCCCCATTTCCATTCCCAGCCCGTAGCAACCCCTGGTTTGTTTTCTGTCACTCAAGTTTTGCCTTTCAAGGAATATCATTTTAATGGAATCACATAGTATATGGCCTTTTGTACCTGGCATCTTTCACACAGCATAAGGAATTTGAGATTTATCTTGTGTGAGTTTTTTACCTTTTTTTTTTGTTGTTGTTCTGAAAACTAAATAGAAGTCACCAAAGAGGAAAATCCCCCAAAATGCAATTTACTCACATACCGCTAAGAAAGTAAGCATTATATTTGCAGCCGCTTGTTTGCTTTTTTGTCTTTAAATTAGTAAAAAGAAGTGAAAGTTGCCATCCGAAAATGCCAGATATGGGATTGAGCAGTCGGGGTTACTTTTGTCGTTGCAAAAGGTCGATGCATGACTGTTCAGAAGTTAAGTATCGGCCAATTAATGTACCTAAATTCATGAATAGTGGTTTGTCTAATATTTGGCTTGAATTAGTTGCCTTTATTGTTGTGAGTTCTTGATTTTAGTTAGCTTGACTGTAGTTTTTCTATCCTGAAACTATTTTTACAATTCCAGGTCCTGGTTATAAAAATAAATTTAAAATGTGATCACGTATCTTCTGAAAGCCGTTTCCCATATTTTCCCACTTCTTTTTTGACAGGTGGTTCTTCCAGTATTTGGATATAATATTCAGTACCCAAAGAACAAAGTAGGGCAGTGGTATCTTGAAGCACTTAGCAGAGATGGACTAGCGACATGCAAGTTTAAAGTGCCTACTCTGAAACTAAACGTTCCAGGATGCTACAGACAGATTTTGAAGCATCCCTATAATCTCTCCTACCAGCTAAAGGAAGGTCATGACATTGATGTCGAAACAGAAGGTTCCCACATTGGTGAAGCAACTTTATCTCTTTTGATCTCTTTTGACCTTGACAGTTCGTGTTATGCTACAGTTTGTCTGAGGGAAATGATGAAGCATGACGTTTAAAACTGATGCCTTTGATATATTTGTCTATATGTCACTCTTTGAAGGAATGGGAAGTAAAACTTATCGTGCATCTACCATGGGCTAAGAGCTTCATAATTGCCACCACCTCTAATTTTCACAGTATCCTGACAAGTTAGAATCTGATGCTGTAATATTCTAGAGGATATGTGTCTAGAAAGTGTCAGGGTCTGAATTTAAGATCCATCTGACTCCAAAACCTGTGTTCTTTCTTTTATATAATGTTTCAGTGACCATTACTCTGTGTCACAAAAGTTAGTCTTTTTTTTTTTGAGACAGAGCCTCAAACTGTCACCCTGGGTAGAATGCTATGGCATCACAGCTCACAGCAACCTCCAATTCCTGGGCCCAAGTGAGTCTCCTGCCTCTGCCTCCCAAGTAGCTGAGACTACAGGCGCCCACCACAACGCCCGGCTATTTTTTGGTTGCAGCCGATATTGTTGCTTGGCGGGCCCGGGCTGGATTCAAACCCGGTACGTGGCTGGTGCCTTAGCCCGTTGAGCCACAGGCACGGAGCCAAAAGTTAGTCTTTTTAAAACCACTAGTAACATATAATGCATCAGATAATATTTAGGGAAAAAAAATTTGTATCGTTACTTTCATATTCCCTAGCACCTTACTTAGAACAGAGGTAAAAGTAGGTTGCAGTGAAAGCTATGGTTGAAGAAAAAGGTGAAGCATTTTGCTAATGATTATTGTTATCCTTGTCTATTTTTCAAATTATTGATCAGAACAATATATAAGGAAAATACCATCCCTCTATGTATAATAGCTATTCCAGGGTAGTTATTACCCTTTTATGAGATAATCTTTGATAAAGTTTGAAATACATTTTTTATATAATTTCTATATTTTGACATACATTGGCTATCGTAACTTTTCATTATTTTTTAAAATATTATCTAAAATAGAGATTTTAGAGTCAGACAGATCTTTGTTTATAAACAAATAAAAAATAAAAAGTGCCTGGTGTGTACTTATTGTTAAATAAGTGTCTGCAGATGCAAATTTGAAACAGAAAAGAAAAAAAAATGAAAATGTCCTTCTATTAAGATTATGGGGTATTTTTTTTAATTCCTTAAATTTTTCTGTTTGGTGATTATATACTTTAGCATTCAATAATTCTCAATATGCAAAACTTGGATATCATAGTGTCATTTTTTTAAAATTTAATTAGCTTCGTAGTTTTAATGTTTATTGGGAATGACATGCAGCTGTACTGGGTAGTAAAGAAAAAAATTTAAAAAACTGCTTTAACTTGATTGTATATGATAAATTATATCCTTTTAATGTAATTATAAAATGAATTTTATAAATTACTAAATCCTAATTTTCTTTTAAATGTTGAGTAGTAATTAGAAAAAAGGAAAGAAACTATTTAAATGTGTTGTCATTGATATTATTTTCTTTGCCTGTAGGTGGCACTATAATTTTAAACATCTTTATTTATTTATTTGTCTATGTGAAAAGGGTCACTAATTTATTTCAAGTCACCATAAAATACATTCAGTTCTTATTCACATGGAATAATGTTTAATTTATCAATAATATTATCTGAGTTAATTTTTTTCAGTTTAAGGACTTTATTAATATACTTAGGAGCATCTGTTGACCACCTAGGTTGTTCTAGTTTTTCTAAAGCATCTCGGACCTTCCTGAGCATGGCCCTTGGATTAGTTTAATTATGAAGGCTGCATGTGAAACTGAGCAATAGTGCCTGAGGATCAGTAAGATGAAACAAATTGAGGTATTTTATTAAGATAAAAACTACTGTATTTTTTTTAGTTATGAAGAACCAAAAGCCATATTTTGATTTCACTAACATCTATTGATGATCTGTTACATAAGCCAGTGTGTTTCACCTTCTTCCTTTACCCCCCTCTGTGTAGAGGTAGGACTTTTCTTTATTTCACAGATTAGAAATGTATCTGAGTGGTTTATTGACCTACTCAAGGTCAAGGTAGATAGTATGTGGTTGAACTTGGATATGCTTTTCAATTCAGTACCGTTTTCCTCTACCTCATATATTTGCTTTCTGAAAACAACATTTTAAATACTAACTTTCGTTTCCACCAACTTGATTTTACTTGTCATTGATTTAATAGGCATATTGGGGCATGTCTTGAGAGAAACAAGATTCCTTTTGAGATTTTTGAGACCAAAATAGATGTGAAGGAAATTTGCTAAATTTCCTTAGCATGTGTGGGTATTTAGCAAATTGCCAAATCTTTTGGGGTTTGTATTACAATAATACGCAAAATCACAGTAGGTCATAGTACCTGGTACTATGGCACAATATCCTTTAAAAAGCATAGTAAGAAAGCTGCTTCTTTTCCTTTTTCTTTCAGTCCTCTTTTCAGTCATCTGTGTAAGAAAAGAGAAAGCTCATTGACGCTCGTTCACATATGTCACTAACACTTGCTGATTTATCTTTTTTCATAGACACTGCAGGCCTCAGAAGTGCCAGTAGGCAACAATATACAGGGTGTCCATAAAGTTCATGTGCAATTTTAAATAGTTCAATGTAGTGAATTGCACATGAACTTTACGGACACCCTGTATATTGATAGCTAGAATTTAATAAAATATTTTGTTTGATTGAATTTATTTTACCTTTTATTTATAACAAACAATGCTTTTCCCCTGTTCATGTGATGTTATTATGTTTCCTTTAAAACTAGACTTTAAAAACAATCATTTTAAAGTAATGAAACAAGCAGTAGTGTAAATGTAGTAGTAATTATGACAGCAACACATGAATGATTAGGGTTTGAGAAATACTGGTACATTTGGAAATCTGTGGACACAGAGATGGACTCTGTGGTAACTGCTTTAGTATGCGACTTTAGTAACCCACTGCTTTCCGTGTTGTGGTATTCTCGGATTTGAAGAATTTGGATTTAGTCATCATTTTTCTGTCTAAGATAGTACTATGTCAAACAAAATCATGAAATGTGTACACATGCGTAGAGGAACTGATGATCACATGGCATATCTTCAAATTTTAGTGATAGGAACTTGGTTTTCGAAAATCAGATGAAACATTAAGAATTCTGTCTAGTGCCTAGTAAATTCTTTTTTTTTTTTTTTTTTTTATAATTTTATTGAATCATAATTCTGTACATTGGTGCAATCATAGGGCATGATTCATATACATTCAGAAATGTTTTCATCGTACTGTTACAGATAGCCTTCATGGCATTTTCTTGAT
>CAUYON010179040.1:0-11096 GCA_963573935.1 Arctocebus calabarensis
GGGGGAGGATGGGTGGAGGGAGGGCAATTAGTGGGAACACACCTACTGTGCATCTTAGCAGGGTACTGGTGAAACTTATTAAAGGTAGAGTATCAATGTCTTTATATAGTGATCAAGAAAATGCCATGAAGGCTATCTGTAACAGTACTATCAAAGTATTTCTGATTGTATATGAAGGACATTGTGCCCTATGATTGCACCAATGTACACAATTATGATTCAATAAAATTATAAAAAAAAAAAAGATCTCCTATCTTAACAAAGGCACAATATACTTGTTGACTACTTTGAATTCTAGATTTGCTAACATTCCTTGTAGAACCCCAGACAGGCCACTTGAACCCCTTGATCCTCATTTCTTTTTCTTGAAAACAAAATAATTTCTTTGTACCTAATCAAACAACATGACAAAGGTAAACACTAAACCACGTTCTAAAGTTAACATGGCCATTCGAGGATATACTATTAGTAAACCATTAAGCAATTGTTCCAAAATGTGTTTTACTTTGGAAAAATAAAATGGCATATAAATAGTGGATTCCAAAACAATAACAATCTTTTTATTGACTGAAAGAATAATAAAGTGACAGTAGATTTGGACAAACTTTCCTCACTTTTGATATCTAAGAGCACAGATGTCAGCATTTACCAAGATATTAGTCACCAAGGACTAAAGAGTTGCTCAGGACTGGGTTGCCTAAAATTATTACCAATGGTTATGTCATGTGCATTTAAATAAAAAAATGCTATTTGTGTTCAAATGTGTAATGTTAAGCATCGTCTGATTCTTGGTATCTCTTCTGTGGTACCAACCTATATTGCAAATAAAATAAAGAGACAAAATTACCTTTTGTAAGAAAAATATGAGTGCAATTCCAAAACCTAAGTGATGATGGGCCATGAGGGACCCCTTCCTTTAGAGTCTCTCTATCTTCACGTTTACGAGTGCTAAAAGCATAATCAATAATTTAACAAGCTAATGGACATATTTTTAAACACAATGGACTCATTCTGAAAAGGAGCATGCTGTCAGAGCCACAGAGGACAAGAGATAGAAATTGACTGCTAATATTTATATTAAAAAATACGATGCTGTGCTATGAGAACAGTATGAGGTGCCTCAAAACAGGGCACTTCTCTTGCTCTGCAAAACTGTTCTTTCTGTTTTTATTATTGTGTTTCTTTTTCTACGAACCATGTATCTACCTACTCTGTAAAGGATTTGATTTTAGAGGCACGATAGGGCACAGAACTAATTACTAAAATGTGTAATGTGCATTTTAACTAAAAATATGCTCTAAATGATGATTTTTAAATTCTAATTTAAGATATTATATATAGCTATTAATATTCATGACCATAAAATTTACAATTATGTTGGATGTGTCATAGAAGTAGGAAAAGCATGGAAACTATTCTGGCATTGTCAGTGAAAATTAATTCAATCTACAGAATATTGATGCTTCATTTTGTGGTTAAAATTAGGCCTTTAATATTCATTTTATTTTCCCTTTTTTCTCTGATTCCTCTATTTTGGACGTCAGCAACTTCATAATAGAGGAAAAAATGAAATGTTATAAAACACAACCAACTAATTTGCCATTTTAAATATCTTGGGGATAGATTCTTGCCTGCATTTATTTATTACCATCCCATTTGCCACTATGACTCTGATTTTTCACAAAGTTCAAGATTATCCATAAAGTTCAAATATTTTTACCCCATTTCCTATTATAGAGATATAGTTAGTGCTATATTTAAAACCTCCTTTTCCCATGAACTATAGATATACCATTACATGGACTTATTTCATAGGTAATATCTTCCCAAATTTTGTGTATGCATGTTGTGTTTAGCAAGTGGGCTAATGTCAAACTTTTTCTATTTCTAATGAATGATGAGACTACCAGAGCACCTACAAGCTAGCTTGTATACTTTTACAATCTGTGAAAGGAAGAATTTAATCTAGTTTAATATTTGATTGTAACAGAGTTGAGAGCCTTGAGCGTCCAGACAGGAACATACGGAAGAAGTTCCAAAGACAAGACAGCCCAAAGTTCTTGATGCAAACGCAGGGGCACACACAGGAAGGCTTGTTGCAGTCAGTCTACTGATACTAGTGCCTAATGAACACTTTACTCTTCAACTCCTTGAATAAGATGTCCTTGACTGTGTTTGTCACTTGGAAGATAAAGGTTGGCTTGTCTGAACCAGTGCACACTTCCGAGCTACCATATTTCAAAGCTCAGTGGATTGTACATATAAACAATTTTCACCTGTAAGGCACAGTCATACTTTCCCAGATGATACTTCGGGAAATACAGTACTAAACAAAACTGTTTTTGGCATCGAATAAGAAAATAAAAATAAATAAAAGAATGGGGTAAGCAGGGGAACATACACTGTCATGTAAAGAACAGTGGTGACGTGTTATGAGTCTGTGAAAAATTATTTGCTACTGCCTCATCCCACAGATTGTTTGAATTCCCTTATATTTTGTCTTAATCATAGCCATTCTTAATTTGTTTTATAACCCTACATCCTCTGAATAGACTTTGTTTTTTTCCTAAATGAGCCATTTCTCCAGAAATACTAAAAATACAATGCTCTGTCTGCACAATAGGTGCTTATAGCAAGTCAGATACGCAGCTAAGCTGTGCTTGCAGAATTGCTTTTCTTAAAGTGCAGTCAATTGACCATCTACCAGCACTAATTTGTCTCTAACCAGCAAGGCATGTGCATATGCTGCCCTGTACAACAGTGATTGCAACCAACGTGGCCATTGCCCTTATTTTTATTCTCAGTAAGGGAAACTTTAAATACAGCAACTTGCCTCAACATAGAACCGCACAATATCTCCAGACTCTACTTTCTTAAGACAGATTCTCTATTTGTTCTGCTTTCAGTTTCATACTTATTTCACAAAACAAGTCTTATCTTCCAAAGAGAATTCTGAAAAAAATTGATTTAGAATTAGTCTGCTGCAAAAAATCTTTTAAAAACCATATGTTGATACCTTGATAAAATGATAATATACATCTACCAGTGATATAAAAATTATCTTCACGAAATCTCAAGGAAATATTTTTGTTTTTCATTTTGTCAGTCTTTTGACATGCACAGGGGCCTAAAATAACAATGTTAGAGGGCAGGTAGTAGATTTCTAGGACATTATTATGTTTTTTGAGGCACCTAGGCTACAGCCCAATTTTTCTTAATAATTTCTGTCCTGGGAAACTATAATTATCCTGATGTACACTACTTATGCTGCCTTATTTCTTAATTACAGTGGTGACGTGAGATAAATGTATACTTATTGGAATCAAAGGCATATCATTTTTGGTGATTATAAAGAAGTTCTCTTGACAATAATTGCAGTTATGTGGTCATCAACTACTAATACCATGCTATGTTCCAGAAACTCTGTAATTAAGTCCTGCCAAGAGGTCACTTCCTATTTGAAATAGAGAATTTAAGTGGGAGATTGGCTAAGGTAACATTTAGACAGTGACATCTTTACCTGAATTTGTTCAATGATTTTGTATGTACCTCAGGTAAGATGATTCTATCAATTAACATTTAGGGGTTTAATTTAAATTTCTACCTAAGCAAGCTATACAAAGAATATTTTTATGAGTAGATTTTTTTCTCTTTTTTGACCTTTAGAGTAAAAGGATTTGAATACATCCAATGTGAAAACAAAGGACTAGAAATATGAGTGGAATGATACTGTATTCAAAAATAAATTTGCATTCAGCCATAAATGTATAGTATTTGCAAATCCTATAATTCATTTTCTTAAAGGTTTTAATTTAAGATTCCCAAATAATTTATCATTATTTATCATTAAAATTTAAAAAGATAAAGAATATATTTCCATAGAAGACAGTGGGGAAAAATGTAAGCATTATCTTAGCAACTAAAATGTAAGTTGCTAAGATAATACTTACATTTTTCCCCACTGTCTTCTATGGAAATATGTTCTGTATCTTTTTTAATTTTAATGCAAAAGGATAAAAAATGCTGAGTGTAAAACTCAGTCTCTAAAAATGTTGAGATGGAGGTGTCAGGGATTTCATGTGTCAGAATCAGTACTCTGACCGACTGGGTTGGACTTTTTGCTTTCTCACTAACTAGCTGTGGAACTTGGGCCAGTTACTTAACTGCTCAGTACCGCAGTTTTTTCATCTGTAACGGATGACAGTAACAACCTACTTGGAAGAACACTGCAAAGATTTAATTAAGGTAGAACCTCTATCAAGTGGACTACCTAAAAAACAATAACGAACTTGTCAACATAGGGAGGTGGTCAACCTAAGCAACTAGGTCTACCATACTGCTATGTACACGCATGCCTGGTCTGTGAAAATGAGGTCAACTTATGGAGGTGTTCACGTAGGGAGGTGGTTGACAATAAAGGTTCTACTGTACATCATATATGTAAAAGGGCTAATACACAGTAAGCACTATATAAATTTTAGGTATCACTTCGTTTAATTAAGAAACATTAAGGCCACATTATCTTCTTTCCCTTTAAGTATGATAAGGAGTAACTCTGATCATTCTAATAGGTTTTCCTTAGAGTATCCTTTTCAATATTTTCAATATTCTAGGGTGAAATAAAATAGAGAATGTTGTTGTTTCCAATGTAAAAAGCGTATTCAAACAAAGAACCTGATGTCTTTAACTTACAATGCCATTCCAGAACACTTTTCAAAATTCTTGTACAAGGTAATGCCTTTATTATTGTAGAAAAAACTCCTTTTGATTCATTTGCAGTTATGCAAACGCATATTAGATCTTGGAAATATAAAGTCTGCAGTGTAGTCTTGACTACATGGCTAATTTCTAACACAGTGATTCTCAACCTATGGGTCACCACCCATTTGTAACAATGAAAATACATCTGCCATTAGGAAGCTTGAGAACCACTGATCTAACCAAGTGCAATGAAAATTATATTGGAATGGGTGTTGAAAACGCATGTTTATTTCCAAATAGCCCAACAACTGTATCAAGAAATAATATTATAAATCAGTGATTGTCCATATAAAACAGCCATGAGATACTTGACTTTTCTTCTGCATTATGCTTCTGTTTAATTTCACATTACATTTATTCTAATATTATTATTTGTAACATTATGTCACTTTATCTTTTTAAAAAATACACATTTTTATTTTATTACTCATCCAAATGTCACTGACAATTTGACATTATTGTCAATAATAATAATTGGCAATATTGACAATATTGTCAATTCTTGATAGACAAGTACAATAAAATTGAATTGAGTCATCTTTGAGGTTGTGTTGACTTTTAGTCATATAAAAACCATAGCCAGATTCTGTATATATAAAGCAAGATGTGTGTATGTATAAAACTATATATAAATGTGTATGTAGAAATACTACATATTTATATAAACAGAGCAAGATTATCCATATATAAAATGAGACAGAGGTATGAAAGCTACCTGAATACATACATTTGTGTTATATACTCTTGCTTTCTACATAATGTAGATATATAGTTAATAAGGTATATTCTTAAAAATCAGAGAACAGAACATATTTTACTTATTTTGGGGGGTTGGTTTGTGCTTCTTAAATATTTAGACTTATAAAATTTAAAGGACACTTCAATATACTACTCACATGGTTGTGATATATTTATAGATCAATGTACCAGTAGTGAAAAGAACTTTTAAAAATTCTTGACTCTGAATGTAAGGTGAGATAGAAGAATAAGTGTGAAATATTAATTTTGTCACAAAACAATAAACTCTCTTTTTATGAGTTACATAAATAATCTCTGAAATTTCTCTTTTATTTAGTATTTTTTTATTTCCTGCAATGTCTTATTGACTACATATTAGATTATGTCCGTTATCACCTTTGAAATTTTGGTTGCTCTGTTTCAAGAGCAAGCAGTCTAATTTCACTTTTCACTTTTCTTAGTCTTGGATTCACAAAAGAACACCACTGAAAACCGATGATATTTTTAGAGTTAGTGTTTATGTATGAAAAGTTGTAAAAGATTGATGACTATGAAAGTGTTTTGGACTAAAGGCAACAGTTTTTGTGCAAACATTAACAGTTTATTGCAATACCACAAAGAAGTTTTCTTGAGTCCGATTCCATTTCAGTTTATACACATGTTTACACCAGAAAAACCTGAAACAAATGTTTAATTTTAGAACTGGTTAAATAGAGGTTCTTCATCAGTCCTGAAGTAAATAGATTGTTGGATTTGATAGTATTATTTCCACAATAGGTAAAAGCTAGTATGAAAACTAATGCTATACTCCTCACGTACAGTGATGGGATGCCAATATCAATTTCAATTTTAATTTTGAGTGAACTTAAGTTTTTTTTTTAATATGTATAGAAATTACATGTGGAGCTTCCCACCTAAAGAATAGTTTATTTTAATATATATAGAAATTACATGTGGAGCGTCCCATCTATAGAATAGTTTATTTTAATATATATAGAAATTACATGTGGAGCTTCCCACCTATAGAATAGTTTATTTTGATATATATAGAAATTACATGTGGAGCATCCCACCTAAAGAGATAATTGTACTTCTTATGAAATTCTAAGGCTAGGTGAGGTTCCGTCTATATTTGGTACAGCTACTTTTGAGCTTAAGCATATGATGTTTTGTGGTTATTTTTATTTGTCTTTCAGATCAGCATTTTCATGACCCATTTATCAAATTATGGGAATGACCGCCTAGGGTTATATACATTTGTGAACTTGGCCAACTTTGTGCAGAGCTGGACCAACCTGAAATTGCAAACTCTGCCTCCAGTGCAACTGGCCCACAAGTACTTTGAGCTCTTCCCTGAGCAGAAAGACCCTCTCTGGCAGGTAACTTTTAACACTCTCTCCTTGAACGGGAGGGAAGAAACTAGCCACTTGTGAGTGTCTAATTTGTGTCAGCCCCTTTGCTGAGTGTATTAAAACTGGTTTTTACCATGAACTACTGATTTATCCAATAGTTTCATTCTTTTCCTCAAAAGTACTTTTGTTTGTTTGTTTTATAGATGAAGTGTTTGCATTTTCGCTTGTTTTTTGGACGTTGTATTTGTTTGACTGTTTTGGAAATTTTGCACTAAGGATGTTGTTGGTGTCTTCGCTAGGGTAATCATTTCAACTTGCATGTCGTGGGAGCATTAGCTAGCAGTAAAAGGGTTAAATACTCCATACCTTGAATTAGAAAAACCGAGATCCACTGTCATGTAAGATCCTATAACTAGACCCAAATATCCATATCTATAACACCGTGCATATGAGAAAGGAAAAGCAATTTTTTACTTTCTGCCCATATGGATTTAGTTTTTCTTAATGCATCTTTACTTTTTTAAAAAATCTAACCAATCTTTCACTAAGATGTTATCTAGACCTACTGATAAAAGAGAGAATTGTCACTTATAGGATTCCTTTTACTGATTCAACTCCACGTAGGGCCATTTAGCCTAGATACATCAGATGTAAACCATCTGATTCTTAGCAGTTGTCTCGGAAAATGCTGCCTCCCATTTTCTTAGTTCTTTATGCATCAGATTATATCGACCCACTCAATCAATAAGCCAGCTGCAAAGAGCAGATCAGATGCTCCCCCGCTAAGCAGTTGGTAGATAAAGTAGCATCATTGTCAATGAGAAATTACTGTGAAACAGACGTTTTACCATCCTCTCTCCCTCTCCTCAAGACCAATTGTTTCTTTTTTTCCATAAATAATGTTACGTACTTGTCTGTGTCTATACAGTTAGAAATTCATTCAACAGATGTTTATTGAGCATCTGTTATGTATAAGGTAAGGCAAGTTACTCCAGGGCATGCAAAGAAGAATAAAATACATTCCTCCAAGCTAGTGGAGGAATTCTTCTTTACTCTTGACAATATATTTCAAAGTGTTTTAAACTGACTGATGCCATAGTAAGTCATAACATATAGTAATGATAATTCAGTAGCCCTTCACTTTTTGTGGTTACATTAAACTATACATTTTAATTAGATATTCTTTCAATAAGTTGTCTGGCCATTTACATATTTGGTATAAGTTAGATATCCAGAAACTAGTTAGAAGCATAATTATTATGAATGTGTATAGTCACAACTAGATGCTGAATTTTATAAAGACAAAGATTGTGTCCCGTAATGGTGGTTTCTCAAAAGAGCTCACACACTTTTATAAAATTGACAACCTTTGATGATGAATCAATTCTTTTCTCATGCATGTTGGTAGGTGAGATATCTATAATGTATGGTTCACTGGCAGGAGAAAGCAGCAAAATTAATAAAGGTTTCAGAAAGTTGATACAGAAATAATTAGGCAGTGCTTCCCAAAATCTACTTGTCTTTCTTTTTCTTTAGAAAAAAAGTGTTTTTCTTAATGGCAAATTGTATTTCTTTACTTCTTAAAGTTCGAATATGTTTATTAATATTATTTGGATATTAGAGATGCTATTTTCTTAAAGAATGAATATAACCTTAGATAAACCAGCTCCAATATGATTGGGTTAATATGATAATTCTAAATAGTGATTGAATATTTGTTAAATAAAAAACACTGGTCTGGTTGGTTAGAGGTACAGGTGAAAATGAAATTAAAAATGTGATTATTCTCTAGAGAAATATATCATTTTTGGAAGACATAAGAAATGTGTACATATATCTAGTATAATTTGTAATTGCTGACAATTTTAATTTTCCCATAATATCATAGTCTTTCCTAGCAAGTTCTTGATAAAAGAGAATAAATCAGAAAAAGTTTCTTAGAATTCACAAATTTTATTATCATTGTTGCTATTTACATAAGTTTAAGAATTTTACATATATTCTCAAACTATACATTTTGTAAAAGTTTTTATTTTATTTATTTAGTATTATTATTTTTTTTTCAGTTTTTGGACAGGGCTGGGTTTGAACCTGCCACATCTGGCATATGGGGCCAGCGTCCTACTCTTTTGAGACACAGGCACCGTCCCTTGTAAAAATTTTTAAATGGCACTCAAGAGTAAATGTTTTTACTGAAAGTCTACCTTTCCTATCACATAAATTATATTAATATATTTGAGAAAGAAAACAAGGAATAAAAACATCAGGGAATAGTAAGTTTAAGAGAAAATTATTCAGGCACACAAAATTTTTCCAGAACAGTTAAGTTAATGAAGCAAATCTGGTGAATTTTGCTAATCAATATCTAAAAAGCTAAGTTATGAAATTATGATAAAGTACATAATACTGTCTGAGTTCTTCCGCAGAAGAACCTTGGTGGTTCTTTCTTATTTTCATCCATATCTATAATACAAAAAAAAACTGTAAGCATTGTCATTTCATACAATTTATATCTACTAAAAAAAATAAACAAAACCAGCATTCTTAGTAAACATTTTATAGCCCATTCATCACAGCCCTAGAGAATTAAGATAGACAAACATATTTCTCTGTCATTGTTACAAATCATCAAAGTGCAATGTAAAGGCACCCTTATTTACAAGCAGGGCTTTTTCTTTAGTGTATTTCACTTTTAAAGAAAGTTAATTGTAATGTTTCTTTAGATTTTCAATTCACACTTTTTTATTATCACAAATCGAAAAAAGTGACAAATGATAATCTTAGCATCTATCTGATTTCCTTTGGCTCCTCGTGTAAATGTTCATTAGCATCAAGTACCATATATGTGAAGCTGCTT
This sequence comes from Arctocebus calabarensis, assembly GCA_963573935.1. Taxonomy (NCBI): domain Eukaryota; kingdom Metazoa; phylum Chordata; class Mammalia; order Primates; family Lorisidae; genus Arctocebus; species Arctocebus calabarensis. The sequence continues at coordinate 9,709 of CAUYON010179040.1, forward strand.
CGTCACCTAATTAAAACATGCGATGTGAATATCCGACGCTGAGTACCTTGCTGTGTAGTAAGAATTGCACAGAATGCCTTTGTGCCCAGGACTCACTGGAAGTTGATTCTTCCAAAACTGATTGCTAGGGGAAAGTGTGCTGAGGATACACATGGCTGACATCCTTAGACTGTATCCTTGTCAGCTTGCTCCCTAGCGTGTAGGATTCTCAACATTACACGCATATGTGCCTATTAATTCATGTCCTTTATTGTTTTGTAGAATAATCACTACAGAGTATGAAATAATAGAGCTTCCTTTTGCTTTTTAACTCTACAGGAACATAAATTCAATGTGAAGGCAGCTGGAAGGTCAAATTCTTGCACATTCACTCATCCATGCTTTTAAGCTCTCAAACTGCCATTGCTCAGTCTCCATCTTCACTCAGTCACTCTACAGTCTCACCAGCAACAGACATGCCAAGCGTGGTGTGGATTCCTGCGGTCTGTGTGCCTGGAGAGTGCTCCTGAGCAGCAGTCTCTTCTCTCTTTCTGTGCTGTCCCAGAGCTAACGAAGTGGAAAAGCCAACCACAGTGTACTAACCCCAGGTGGTCAGTATCTTTGTGGATCTAGCTGTCGAAGCATCCAGCCCCAGTTTAGAAATGATGAGATTTGAATGTCTGTGACATAAACACATCATAAGATCTGGCGGCGGGCGTACACTGTAAGTTCTGTTACGTGTCTGTTGAATCGAGGAAGGAATACTGACATGGAAAATTCTAGATTGTTAAGAGCAGAATAAGAAGCTAGGGACCTCTGGCCCGACATTCATTTTAGAGAGGAAGTGGATGACACCAGTGAAGTAAAATGCCTTGTTCTGAGTCACTTGGCTTATTAGGACTAAAGTCAGGGTTTTCTTACTAGGACACTAGTCTGGGTTTTCTTAACCCACAAGCCTGGATTTTCTTAACTTTCTATTCCTGTGGAGTTTCAACCACAAGAATGTGGTGGTTTTACACTTAATCAACCAAATTGACCCCTATGTGTATCATCGATTGTACGTATAATGGTATTTCAGGGATAACTTCTCACTTCAAAAGAATCTGATGCTATGTTCTAAGTCAATGTATTCAACCTATACTTTTTTTTTTTTTTAATCAAGTTGAAGAAGTTCCTTGTGTTCTTTTTTTTTTTCTCTGTGAGTTTCTTTCATTAATGGGTATTAAATCGTTTCTTTTCCTTTTTTCTTTTTTTTTTTTTTTTTTGAGACAGAGCCTCAAGCTGTCGCCCAGGGTAGAGTGTCGTGGCATTACAGCTCACAGCAACCTCCAATTCCTGGGCTCAAGCGAGTCTCCTGCCTCTGTCTCCCAAGTAGCTGGGACTACAGGCGCCCGCCACAATGCCTGGCT
>CAUYON010179044.1:0-33717 GCA_963573935.1 Arctocebus calabarensis
CCCCACCAATTACCCTCCCTCCACCCCACGGCTCTGGTTTCTGCAGTTTCCCAAACCCTTTAGGCACAGAAGATGCAGCACCCAGGCCTCACAAGACTTTCAGGGGCTCTAAAATGTTTAAATTCTATCTACTTTCAAAATCAGAAGGAAAAAAGAATAATGTATAACATTTGAATTATATTAGTCTTTCACCAACCCAGTTGTAAAATTACCTAGGAGGTAATTTTAAATATATATATTTTCAGGGAGGGAGAGGCCCATAAAGGCTGCAGTGCCTGGGTCTGTGAAAGTCACGATGGGGCCCTATGTTTCTGGAAGCACACACAGCCTGGGGGCCAGGGTGTTAGCAGGTGAATCAGGGCTGTGGAAGCTAAAGGAAATCTGGCAAGAATCTCCCTTCCCTTTCCAGGAAAGACTCTTAACTTTTTAAGAAATTGTTTATCTATCAAGTCCTGATGTTTTCATCAGGGAATCTCTTAGACTTACTTTAGTGAGTTGACATAACCCCGCATAACCTCCGTTTCTGTCTGAGACATCCAGCATTGGATGGAGCCGCGCCCACAGGTTGTAAATCAGGCTTACAGAATTTTCCCAGCTTCCCTCCAACTGTGAGGTGGATTCTGGGCCTTCAGCAATCTGTGCTGAGCAAGTCTCTCCTTCAGGATTTTCTAGTGAGGACATACTCCTTGGATATTCAAGGGTGATGCCTGAGGGTGATGACTTAATTTGTGCCATGTCTAGGAAGTGTCCTTAGACAAAAAAAAAAAAGAAAAAAAAAGTTGGGGCAACCCTCCAAAGTATGCCCAGGGTATGACCCGTCTTCACCAGACAACTTCTCTTCTCTTTTCATACCAACTTGGAGCCAATCTGGGAAAAAAAGGAAAGGAAGCAGTGCATAGAGCAACTGCAAGCTGTAAGGATATTTATGACACAAAAATATGACAAGAAATGCAATTGTATGCCAATTACAAAACCTACACTGATACTAACGTGGCACAGAAGGATTAGATGTCAAAGGATGTGTAAAGCATGCCAGATGAGGAAAAAGAAAGACAGCAGAAGTCATAAGAACATGAAACTACATGATTCGATTGGACAAAGACTCATTTGATAAATCTAGAGCATATGTCTGCTTTAGTACACATAAACCTTTATGTACCTATTAACATACTTGTGGACTTAATAGAGCAAAATCTGCTAAATATGCAAGGAGAAATTGACAGGAGCATGGCATTATGGGAGATTTAGTGTGCCCATCTCACCATTTGACTGATGAAATAACTACAGAAGCAAGAGTATCCAGCATCTGGATAACATAGTTCATAAAGCAGGATTAATGTGCTTATAAACCTCACATCCTATAAACAGAATATACCTCCTTTTCAAGTGCTTACAATTCATTAAAAATAATCATATCTTATGCCTCAAAGAATGCCTCAAAATAAAAATCTCAAACTGTACAGACTATATTCTCTGACAACAACGTAATAACATTAGACATTAATAACAAAAATATCAACTACTTAGGAATTTACATACATCTTCTGAATAACTCTTGGAATAAAGAGGAAATTCTTCAGTTACAGATTTTTAAGGCAATAATGACAATGAGAAAGCCAATATACTCAACTTTATATATATCATAAAATCATCATCATGTTAAAAAAAAAAAGCCATGGAAAAGGATGGGAATACAATGCATTACAGCCTGAACAATGTTTGTCCCTAAGTCAATTTGAGTGCCTATTAGGAGCTAGAAGCCTTATACTGTTTCCTTATCTAATATTCCCAACACCTGTAAGATAAGAACTAATGCCCACTTTCACAGATGAGAAAAATGAAACTTAGAATGTCTAATGCTTTGTCAAATAGCACACATTTAATGGATACAGAGAGAGGATTATAACGACTGCTCTTCCCTGTACCACTTCCATGTGCTGGGGCACTCTTTGTCTCCAAGTAACATAGGGGGCTAGAGATGGTTTCAAAGGCACCCTCTGGCTCAGCCCTTCTGGGACTGTAGGAAATAACCTGGCCTTCAATTTGCCTTCATTCTACCTGGGAAGCTAAGTTTGCATCCTGGAATAACTTAGTGATTGGTCCACCTGGAGGGGGACATGAATCATCGTGGGTTGGGGTATGATGACCTTTATCACATCCTATCAGACAGACATTTATTGAGTACTACTAGTGTGTGTCAGCACTGGGCATAGGACGGATAGGCGTCAGGGGTACAGAGGGCAAGTGACCAACTGTCCACAGAGCTTCGAGAGGCAAGCTTGCACACCATCCCAATAGTAAGACAAAGTACATGGTGATATGAGCCATCCTGGAGCCTCAGGGGGCTGGCAGAAACAGGACAAGGCTTGGCTTTTGAAGCCTGGGTTGCTATAGAGAGGGAAAGATGCTCCTGATGGATGAGTGACTTAGACAAAAGCTTGGGAGCTGAGCTGAGTGCAAGGCTGACTATGCAGAGTCCTGAGCAGGGCTGAAGTTGACTGTGCTATCAAGGACTGGCAGCGCAGGTCTTGGGCTTCTCTTGTTTGGGGAAGGGGCCCCAGTCTCACCAGGCAGCAGTGGGCTCAGTTCACCTCCTACTCACCTCTCAAAACCTGCAGAGAATGGGGTGTCTCTCACATCTCCACATTCTCCTCATTCTTTAAACGTCTTCACTACCCTTCCCTGTGAGTGCTCAAGGCACACCTGAAAAATGAGATTTGTGGCAACCCATTTGACAGAATTAAAGGATTCAAAATGTCTCGTGACCATTCTGGTAGCTGAGGGTGGAGTTGTGGATGTCTCTGGCGAGAAGCCAGCTCTTGGGCAGGACTTGTACTTCAGAGGTGGGCTGCCTGCTGCCCTTCACGTCTTCCTGGCTGCTTTTGAGGAACTGAAAAAGGTCCCTTCCTTCCCCACCACATGGCCATGTCCCAAAGGCAGGGACTATGTATCCACCTCCAAGGGCCCTGGACAGCATGTGGTCTGTATTCTCCCACCCTCTTTGGCATGGATTCACCAAGGCTCCCTGACATTTTGGATAGAAGGACACAGCCCTGCCGCTCACAGACCAGGAAGGTCCTCTAACCCGGCATTTCCCAACCACCAGGTCATGGACAGACATAGGGCCAGTGCACATTCTCAATGTTCTGCACAATTTTCACTCCCCCATGTGTCTTACCTCCTAAATTGTACAGACAGAAACACATCCAGGTGGGTCCCAGCTTCCATGGGCAGATCCCAGGCATTTGACCAGTCCTCCCATGGGGCTGCAAGTGTGCAACATTGTTGCCTGAGTTCTGAACCCAACTCCAATCCTTTACTTCCAGCATGACAAGGAGCCTGTGGAATCACATCCTCCACATCCTCCTCCAATCCTGCCTACACCCTGCAGGACAAGTCGGGGTTTGCCTTACTTGCAGGGTTTACATAAGCAATCTCCTCTTCCTGACATAGCCTTTCTTCCCTTGTCTTCCTGGCAAACCCCCACTACCAGGTATCACCTTCTTGAGTGGTTTTTTTTAACTGGACTTACTCTCTGAAGTTAAGTTGGTGACCCTGGTCCATGATCTCCCAGTATACTGTCCACCCTTCTCACTATGCAAATATTCACACACACACACACACACACACACACACCCTCACACTCAACCTACATGATCTTTCAGGTCTATTTTCACTCTCTTCCCCACCAGGCTGTGAATTTCTTGAGAGAAGCAACATAGACTACTCCACCACTGTGTCCTCAGGGCCTGGTACCCAGCATCTGGTAGGTGTCCAGTAAATTTCCACTGAAAGAATGAGTGGGTGGATAGATGGGTAGATGGCGTGGGTAGATGGATGAGTTCATGGATTATTTAAAGGGAGGTCCAGACTTTTCTATTTATACTCCAGTACGAAGGGGGTGGGAAGAAGTGTTTCTGGCTAAGACCCACTCAAGTTGGTCCACCCCTTTTTCTCTGCCTCATCTACATGAAAACTGTACCCCATAATCAAAGTGGAAATATTTGAGAAACAACTTGCTTGTTACTTGCCTCTCCTTGCTCTCCATTAAGGGCCAAGGAGAGAATTCAGGACCTACTCCTTAGTATCTTGGGGTATAGAAGAAGCTTTCAATGGTCCTTTCAACGGCAGCCGTGTGTGTGTTTGTGTGTGTGTGTGTGCGTGCGCGCACACACACATACCAGTAGCCAGGTATATGGGGCTTGGAGAGAAACATTAGGCTGTCCTTATCTCCTAAACTGGCTTTAAGCTGCCATCTGCCCTTGACTCCTCCTTCCTCCCATTCAGTCTATCAGATCAGTAATTTCGTCTGCTGCAGCCCTGTCCTCTCAGGATGGATAACCACTGTTGGTGGATTGGATGGATCACAAACATGAACACACATGTACACATATTCACACATTCATACACATTCACACTTGGTCACAAACACACTCACGTACCAGTACTCTCATGCTTACACACAAATGCACTCTCACACATGTACCTTCTGTTTCTAATCAATAAGGAGTCAACTGATGATCAAAGTGCAGAGTCAGAATCCCAGTAATTCCCAACTGCAGCAATCTCTGGTGTAGGTGGATCAAGAACCTAATAGAATGGTCTACATATTACTTGAGTTGAGGCACAGCCACTGGAGAATGATGTCATTTTTTCAGTGCCAAGACCTTGACCCTGGCTCCTTAGAACCCAGAACATCAGCACTTCACCAGCGGACTCCCTCATCTGCCCCCTGGCTCTCTATCAGAATGGTGGAAATTGCTTCAAAGGAGGACACAGATTAATAAGCATAACGGTTTTGGATTTTTCATACCTTTATTGAGGTATAATTCACATGCCATAAAATTTACTCATAATGACAATGTCATTAGTGATTTTTATAAACTCAAGAGTTAGTTGTGCAATCAATCACCACAATCAAGCTTTAGAGCCTTTCCATCACCCCACTGAGATTCTCAGACTGAGGAAGAACCCCTCCTTTCCTAAGTTATTAAGAATTTTCACAAAAATGGGAGCATTTTCTTTGGGGAGAGTAATAAGGTTCTTAGTCATTTATACCTTAATGTAGATTAATTTAATACATTGAGGCTTTCAAAAATTCATTTGATCTATTAAGGAAATATTTAGTACTCTTTCTACCATTGGTGGGGCTGATGAGAGGCTGATGTCCTCTGGGCCCCTTAGCCAGGGGCTGGGTCATTGCACTGAAAGGGCCACGTCATTGTCCAGTGACTCTGCCTCAGCTCAGGTAAGAGGTAGGATGTTTTTCTTTTCTCTGCTGCAGCCACACTAGGGAAGGCCACATTTGGCAACAGAAATAGATGTGAGGTGCTGAAGTGCCCTTGCCAAGGAGTCAAAAGTTTTGTGGAGACAGTACGGTAGTTACACGGTAACCATGAAGAGATTAGTGAACATGCAGTGAGGTAACAGGTACAAAAGGACAGGGCACTGAGCTCTTTTCAGGACAAGGAGAGGGCAGGGGAGTGTCAAGAATCCTGATGGAGGGAAGCTGGGAACCAGAAGTCACAGAGTGGCAAAGGGGATGGGAAAAGTGTGGGGGCATGCCAAGCCCACTGGGACATTGTGGGGAGGCAGGTGTATCAGAGCTCCTCCTGTGAGCCCCACCTGGGGGTCTGGCAAGGCCAGACATTTTGGGGAGCTCAGAGGTGTCTGGGTACTTTGGCCAGCTCTGTTGGACAGTGAATACCACTCAGTAGGAGGCAGAGCAGAAGGCTTACCCAAGTAAGCCCAGCCAAGGCAAGACCTGCCGCCAGATGCTGACAGGGAGATGTGGGCCAGGCTCCCTGGAGAATGACCTGGCATACCACGGCCCCAGGGTAGCCCCAGCCCGGCTAACGAATCCTGGCCTCCTCCTTTCCCCTTCAGTTCTCTCTCTGTTTTAGGACTTGGTTCCACCTCACTTTATTTTTTCCGCTATCCCTTGCCCCCACCCCCGTTCTCATTTCCTCTTTCCACAGTGTAAGAGAATTTTAGCTGGAGCAGACCACACTGTGTGGTGGGCCGGGGGGGGCATCCAGAGGTCACTGGAGCCGAGAGGGCCCCAGGCAGGGGCTGAGTAATACGTCACTGCCAGGGATTGGCAGGGGCTGTAGCCCTGGGGGGTTGGGAACAAGGGAGCGCCTAGGAGGTGGCAAGTAGAGGGGAGAAGAGAGCCTGGAGCCTGCCAGAGGGGACCTGAGGTGGGGGCAGGGAGGTCATGTGAGCTCTGAAGGGAGAGTCTTGTTGGCCACTTCTTGTCTAAATTCCCAAGGTCTTTGGTGGGATCTCCTGGTTCTGGCTTCGATTGTACCATCCCTGCCAAGAATCTTCCTTCTTTCCTTCCTTCCTTCCTTCCTTCCTTCCTTCCTTCCTTCCTTCCTTCCTTCCTTCCTTCCTTCCTTCCCTCTTTCCTTCTTTCTTTCTTTCTTTCCCATTAAATTAAACAATAAAGGAACTGTGTCTATCTCTATTTCTTTGTAGCCAATTCTGAGCTTCGGCTGATCTTGGAAGCCAACCAGGTACATGGAAAGAGGAAAAAGCTGCAGCCAAAGAAAATGAAGCGATGGCTTCGAGGCCAGATGGAGGCTGTGAGCAGGGTTCTGCAGGAGGCCCTGGACTAAGGGGCCATGGACGGGGGGTATGTCTGGCCTCTGAGCAGAGTGGGAAAGCAAGTCAGGGCTGGGTCTCCCGTTGTGGACTGCTGGGTGATGGTTAGCTAAGGTTGGAGACAGGACACAGGCATAGGGCTCCTTCTGGATAGAGCTTCCTAAGGCTTCTTGAAGGGCCCACCAAGATCTGGGAGGTCTCCAAGCTTGATGGAGAACAAGAGAGAGGTATGGTGGGCTGGTCTGGTGGGAAGAGGGGGTCATTCTGTGCTCAAAGCTGCTGCCCAATTTGGTGTCCCGGGCTCCACACGATCTAGCCCAAGCTCACTTTAGCCCACTGTTCCTTGATCCTACCTCCCTGACTCCCCTGTGCCCATGTCCAGCTGAATGCCCCTGCAAGGAGCATTAGATCTGAGCCCAAGGAGGAAAATGCATGGAAAGGGTGGGAAGAAGGAGAAGTGACCCTGCCCCACAGACTCTTCCTGGGGAGAAGAAATTGCACACCTGCAGCTTTGCTGCTGTTACTGTTGCTATCCACCCTGTGCCTGTGCCCACTGCTCTAGTTGGGGCAGGAGCCCTTAAACACCACAGACCCAGAGCCCCCTGTACAATTGCTTTGTGTACTCCAGGTCCCTCAGACCCTTCTCACATACCAACCCCTGCCTCATATTGTGTCCCACAAATGCTTTTCTCAGCTCTTGGGATAGATTCCAAGTTCCTCAAGTATGGCCCCAAAGGCCATGCCTGGTTCCCCAATCAGGCCCCCTCTACCACTCCAACACCACGTCCTGACACCCCCACCTTGCCCGTGTCCTTATGTCCATTTTCACCACTAGTGATTTCCTCCACATTCTGCACTCTTCCTGCCCCTACCTGGGATGTCCCCTGCCAGGACAACAACCTTCAACATGCACCTGGTTAATGCCTCTCATCCTAGCACCAAGGACAGTGCCTGGCACAGAGCAGATGCCAACAAGAAATGATGAACTGGGGAGTCTTCCAGACTCTACCCTCCCTCCGGCTGGGCTAGGCACCCTAGCTGGGTTAAGATTCCCTGACTTTGCTCACATTATATTGAAATAGCCTGACCACTTATGTAGATGACAGGATTTTACTCTTTTCATGGATGTGCTTTTTCATTCCAGTATTTATGTTCATCCCCTGGCTTTCTCCTATTTTAGCTAGACTGTGAAGCATCAATTCCTCAGGGAAGGGCTGTTATAAAGAACGAAATAGCCTTCTCAGGGTTCACAGCATAGATCCTGAGGGGATGAAAGAAGATATAAGTCTAGATAGGATGCCCCAGATCAGGGTCTGGGTGGTGGGGAGGAAGGGAGCTGGGAGGAAAGCAGCAGGCTGAGCAGGAAGACACTGTACCCAGATGTATCCAGAGGAGGGGCTGGCATCTGGAAAGGCATCACCCTCCTTGGTAGGCAGAGTCCATGACAGACACCAGGCATCCAGGTGGGAGCTGGTTGGAGCAACCCTAGACTCCCTGAGGTCCACTTCGGTGGTCCCTGGGAAGGTCTCCCTAACATCTGGACAGTATCTACTATGGGCAGCAGCCAGAATGTTGCCAATTGACCATGAGGGAAAGGGGGAAGCCACTCTCTGTGCTCCATGTCCACTCAGTCCTCACCTAACTATCCAGGATGGACCCTCACATCACTGTGATATCACAGGGATGAGGGACAGATCCCTACACCCATTTCACACTCAACAGAACAAAGCCTTTTCAAGATATCCTCCCATGCTGGACAGTAGCAAAGAGTGCACGTCCCTATTATTCTCCTTTCTCTTCCACACTAAGCCAAGAGCCCTGGGCCAGCTCCCTGGCACATTGTAGGTTCTCAAAACATCTGAGGTAGGTACAGAACCTCAGATCTACTTAGGGAAGCAATGTGATTCTTTAAAAAATAGTCAGCGTCCTACAATCCTTGCAGCAAGGGTAGAATCAAGACAATGTTCCAGATAATAAAATATAAGGGAGGCAATAAAATGAAATATTGAATGGGATATCTAGGAAGGCTTATCAAAAGAACAGACTCAACTGACATGCTTTTTTTCTTTTTTTGCCCTTTGCCCTTCATCTTTCACCTTTCATCCAGCTTTGTGCTTAGAACATAGGTACAATGTTCAGAGGTATGAGAACCAGTTTGCAGTGATGAGGATAAATTTTATACACTAAGGATAGAAATGCAGATTGGTAGAGGAAGTATGAATTTCCTTTACCAATTTCTGGAGTCCAAACTGCACCATCCTTGAATTATCTATCTTTGAACTTCTTGATAGTGAGTATATGTATCAGTTAGCAGTTTCCTCAATCGTGCTGCATAACAAATTATCCTCAAAGTTTAAAATCACAATCACTTATTCCCACTCTTGCATCTAAGGATCAGCTGGTCTTGGCTCAAAGTTGCAGATTAAGGCTATTCCATGGGTCTCTCATCCTCCTGGAATTGGCACATTCCCAGAGCATGTTCTTCTCACAATGATAGAATCCTGAGAGGGCAAGTTCAACTGTGCAAGCACATTGCAAGTCCCTGTTTCCATCACATCTGCTAGCTTCCCATTAGCTAAAGCAAGTTACACAACGAGTCCACAGAGTTGGGGGATGATAAAATATACTTCACCTCTAGTAGAAGGAACAACAAATTCACATGGAAAAGGGCAAAGACTTACAGAGAAGTGAAGAACTGGGGCCAATAATGAGAAAATGTATGCTAATTTTTTTTTTTTTTTTTTTGAGACAGAGTCTCACTATCTTGCCCTGGGTAGAGTGCTGTGGTGTCACAGGTCACAGCAACCTCAAACTCTTGGGCTTAAGAGATTCTCTTGCCTCAGCCTCCCAAGTAGCTTGGACTACAGGCACCTACCACAATGCCCAGCTATCTTTTGGTTGTAGTTGTCATTGTTGTTTGGCAGGCCCAGGCTGGATCTGAACCTTCCAGCTCTGGTGTATGTGGCTGGTGCCCAGCCGCTGAGCTACAGGTGCCAAGCCTTGTATGTTAAATGTTTAGCTAAATGTTGAGAGGCTATAAAGGGCCAGGTACCATTTTAGGTGTTTTGTATTTGTTAATTATCTCATTTAACCCTCACAAAAACTGATATGAAGTGGGTGTTATTACATTTACTGTGCAGATTAAAATAACAACCCGTGGCTCAAGAGATTAACACATCTCTTGTGAAAAAGTAAGGCTGGGACTCAAGACTAGTTCCGGTTGCTCAAAAGACTATTCTCATCCATCACATCTAGTGTCTTACTTATTTTCCAAGAACAGTGGTTCTCAGCCTTCCTAATGCTTCCTAATGCTGTGGCCCTTTAATACAGTTACTCACATTGTGGTCACCCTCAACCATAAAATTATTTTCGTTGCTACTTCATAACTGTAATTTTGCTACTGTTATGAATCATAATATAAATATCTGATATGCAGGATGTATTTTCATTGTTACAAAGGGGTCACGACCCACAGGTTGAGAACCGCTGTCCTAGAGTCTTCTGAGAAAAAACAGATGTCTGACTTTGAAAACCAGCATACCAACCACTGGACAGAATGTCAACTTGATATCTTGTCACTGCAGGCTAAGTTGATTCCAACATATAGGTTGAAGGTGGGCAGAGAAAGGCTCTGAGAATCCACACTGCATCAGTAATAAGCAACAGAAATTTAGTCTGACTGATTTGAGCAAAGAACGGCTATTCAATATTGATCAGAATTGCACAAAAGCATAGAAAGACAGGCTCAAAAAACAGGCGAGAGGAGGGAGGGCCAAAAAGCCAGAGCAGAGCCAGAGCAAAGCATGCCACAGAAGGGGACCTAAGACTCCCCGGCCCTGCACACCGGGCACTACTACTGGCACTGCTCCTGCTACTACCCCTCAAAACTAGAGCCTGCTGAAGCAGCCACCACCAGAATCATTCTTCTCTGTCCTGGGTTTAAAGCCCAGATAAGGTCCCTCCGGGCCTGAGTGGATGCCCATGTCCCAACATCTTGGGAAGTATCTGTAGTGCTAGTGGGAGATGGGATCTGTCTAGGACTCATTCACTTAGGGATACCCTCAAGCACAGGGAAAGGGCTCAAAAGCTAGGAAGCCTCCATAGGCTCAGAAGTCAGCAGGAAGTATGATCAGTGAGTGAAGAAAGGAAAGGGGGGCCTGTTCCCTGGATCTGCATACCTGTTCATACCCCTCTGGGGGAATGGGCAGCTGTGAGGCAGTGGGGTAGAGATTTGGAGCCTGCGCATTCTGCCCCGTGGGCCCTCACCCCTGCTATGGGCCATTTTCTGATGCTCTTTCTCTCCCCTCTTTGCTTCTAGTCTAATGAGAAAAAATTGTCACCCACAGAAGCTTCTGGAGGACAGCATAGGGCAAGTGACAGGCATCAGCCTTTAAGTGCTATTAAGACTACAGAGAAGGGGCTGGGAATGTCAGGGAGAGCTTGGCTGAGTTGGGCCTTGGAAGGAGGAGTATATTTCAGGAGGGGGATGAAGTAAGGCATTTTGCTGTGAGTGGGGTTATGGGCAGGAGGAATTCTCTGTCCCTTTCCCATCTCCTACTGAGATATGCCTATAGATCCCTGGCTGACCACCTTTCTCTGGGGCTGGGGGTAAGGGAAGATGGAGGTGGCCTGAAGGCCCAAACCAGCTAACCATGAAGTGTGTTAATAGAAACTTTATACATGTAGGGAAGATGGAACTTCAGATCCTGTTTCTGTCTTTTCTGACTTCAAACGAGTTACTTCCTATTGCTGAGCCTCAGTGCACCCACCCAGCTTTGAGGTAAGCCTATAGTGCACCTCCTGCAACGTCTGCTGGGAGCAGTGCAGGGCTAGCAGGTGTAAAGAACTTAGGGCATTCTGTGGCACCTGGACGTGCTAGATAAGCCTCAGTGCACCCGCCCAGCTTTGCAGCGCCCAGCTTTGTGAAGCCACCACCCCTGCCTCCACTGCTGCTGACACCAGCGGGATGCTGTGAAGTACGTAGCATGCAGGTGAGAGACCGAGTAGGCTCCAAATAAATGCTTGGTCCTTCCCTCATTCCTTGCTCTCAGTGTCCTCTCTCCCACCCCTGGTGCACAATGTCCTCAGGCTGGCCTTACCCAGGAATGGGGCTGGCTGGGGTCACCACATCCCTCAAACTCTGGGTGTGTAGTTAAGGTGCTGCTGCAGGACAGCCTGCAGGAGGCAGAGGTCCTTCCACCACATCCGCTCCTGCCTCCTGAAAAGCCTGATGGAGGCTCTTGGCTTCCAAAGCTCCTGGGGCAGGGTTGGCAGGACTGCCCTGAGCCTCTGGGAGGGCCACCCTGGGACAGGAGTTCCTGGAGTCAGTGTCTGGCTACTCTGCACTCTCCAGCACTGCGGATCCGTGTCCAGAGCTGCCATCTCCCCCCATTCAACCCACTGTGCAGCCGCCCGCTCCCCTCCCCGCCTCCGTCCCAGCACAGAAGCCCTGTCAGGGATCACTGCAAAGCACCACGTGGAGATCTAATCTGGGGCGGGGGCGCCGAGCTGAGGCGGGGTGGAAGGGGTCGACGAGAGGAGGAAATTAATGATTAAATAATGGGTTCCAAATGTAGCGGCTCCGAGCGAAATCCCCAGCCGCGAGCCGGCGGGCTGCACGCTCTCGGCCCGGCTCCAGGAGCCCCAAGGAGGCCCATGCAGGCGGCGGAGTTGCTGGTGGCGGCGGGGCGGGCGGGCGGCTCCCCGCAGGCCCGGTCAAACAGTCCCGGCCAGGACGTAGGGTCAGCGGGGGTGCCTGCGGGGCCCTGGCGATTCCTGATGACAGGTGGGAGCCCTGCCACTTGGAGCAGGGTCCCAGGGGGATGCGGCAGTGAGGCTGAGCCGAGCAGGGAGGAGGTCTTGGCTGGCAGCTGGGCCAGGATGCAGCCACTTTTGGCCTCCGTGCCTGGCACTGACACCCCCATTTCATTCCATCACTTCATCGTCCTGCCTACCCTGAGCCTCAACTCGTCCTAGAGGAAGTCCGGGAATGAATCTAAGGAAAAGGGAAACGTCAAACGTCACTCCCGATTCTCCCCTTCCATGGCCACAACCATGCTCACCCCTCATGCAGGGTGACAGTCTCCTGCACTGAAACTTTGGGCTTGTCTAGAGAAAATTCCCTCTCATTGTGCCTCAGTTTCCCTCTGAACACTGAGGGCTGGAATTCTCCATAGCATTCCCCTGGGAGCTAGGACTATTTTGTATGCATTTTCTCTCTGAGGGGTAGGAAAGGTGTGTGAGCCAGCACCCTTCACCCCCCCGCCCCTCCCCCAACGCACACTATCTATATGGTTTTCAATCAAAAGGTCCTGCCTGGGGCCCTCGACAAGCCTCCTGCCTGTGGGGGCAGGGCCTAGGTCTGGGAAGTGGGGGACAAACATCTTGGCCCCAGCGTTCCTTTCTTCCTCTTCTGGAACCCTGCTTGGAGCCTGAAATTTTCCACACTGTGCCTTTGGCTGCGGATACTGGAACTTTTGCAATTTCCTGACTTGAAAACGACTCCCCCACTCCTAGCCTTCCACCACCTCCAGTAGGTCTTGTGGGGGTGGTCACCTCAGCAGGGGCTCAGAGCCCACATTGTGGGGAACACAAATTGAGGCCTTTGACTGTGAGGTTGAAAAGCACACTCTTTGTCTGGAACTTCCGTTCTGCTGTCTGCCATCATCTGCCTGTCTCACCTATGGCCTCCCTGGGGAATGGCTGGTTTTAAGGCCCAAGAAAGTAGAGATCAGAGGGGCAAGAGGGAAATCAACCTCCAGGTAAATTGGCTGAATGGTGGGAGTAGAATTACTGTGCTTAAGTTCAACCACATAGAACAGAATTTTGTCTGAAGTTTGGGCCACTCCTCCCCTCCAAGGCTAGGTGGGGACTGTCTGGTCCTGGGAAGTTGACACACATAGCCCTTGGGAGCATGGGGTTCAGAGCCTGGGACCAAAACAACACTCAGAAAAAAACTGGAAGCCAAGGCACCCAGCTCTGCTTCCAGAAGTCCTTATAGTGCCAAACCTGTCTCAGATGGCCTTGTCTACATCATGCGGCCACAGCCGGGGCAGAGTTGACAAGCAGATGATCACTCTGCAGGTACGAGTGGAGAGGAAGAGGTGCTTATACGCTTTGCTCAGGGCTGCTGGGTCCTGTTATTTTTCTATTCCTGTGTCTCTCCAGAGGGTTTTGTGTGTTGTCTTGGGGCTGGTAGCCCAGACCTGTGGGCCTGTGTCGCACTCTGCCAAGCTCTGAGGCACCGATCCTGGGTCATTTTTAATGGACTTCCATTCTTTACTACTCTGAAAAGGCAGGCCAAATAAACACTAGGCCAAATATGCCTAGGGCCTTCCTCTCCCCGGGTCCCCTACACGGCCTCATCCAAGATCCACACGCCGTTCTGGATTGCGCGTGCTGAAGAATTTTAATAAAAACAAGCAATTCAGAAGGTCTGGTGGGGCAGGCAGGCTGGCCATGTGGATTTGGTGCTATTCCTGGCCTGGGAGGATGGGAGGCTGTCCTAGGAATTAAGCACTCCCAAGACAAATATGGCAGCATCGTCTTCTCCCTTTAAAGATGGAGTGTCCAGGCTGGGAGTCGGCCACACAGGGTGAGAGGGAAGAGTCTAGAGGCAGTCGGCCAAAGAGGGGGTCAGGGTTGACAGCAGTCAAAATGTGGGGCTCTATCCTTTAGGAAGCTCCCTGAAGGTAGGTGTTTAGACTAAGTATATGTAAGCGTAAGGGGGAGAAGTTTTTCTTGGCTTTGCCACCTTTCTGGCCTCAAGTTGTCACCTCACTCAGCACCATCTCCCTTACTCCCCTACACATACAGTTCAATCAGGTACCTGCTATCCCCAATATGAAGATCAACCACTACAGGCACCAAGCCATGGCACAGATGGGATAAAAACAAAACTGAAAACTTAATTCCTTGATTCTGTGGAGATGGATTTTTTCCAAAAGGAATTTAATTAAAGACAGAAAAAGACTAACATAAACCAAGAAATCACGCACATATGTGAAAAGTGCCATGATGGCCCTGGAGGCCTGGCCTGGAAAAGAAGCCTGGACACGGGACTCCAGAAACCCAGCAGCTGGACCTGGGGCAATGACCTTGTCTGCAGCAGTTTCAGGAGGTGCTGGCGCTTCTCAGCTCTCCTCAAGGTGTGAGCCAGGCAGGCTAGTGGCCCCAGTCAAGGAAGCTTAGCTCTTGGCCACTGCTTAAGGCTATCCAAACTCAGAGGTCAGGACCCTGGCTGCCACCTGCTACACAGCCTCTCACTGCTCATTACCAAGGCAATGAGGGTTGAAGCTCCCTGGTATGACCAGAGCTCAAGTAAGAACTGCCTATTCTGGAGAAGTTTCTGACCTTTCTCTCAGGCGGATCTCGATATCTCTCTCTCTGAGCGAACACTGGTCTATTTTTGTGATTTTAAAATTTTACAAGATTTTCTTAGTCTGAATCAGTCCAGCACATTGTGGCCAGTAACTCCCCCACCCCTTTATGCAGCCAACCTCAACCACATCCAGACTTCATACATGGTTCCATTTCCTCCTAAAAGCTCTCCTGGACCCATGTGATTCTCTTTCTGACCTGACCTGGGTCTTGTCAGATTTTGACAATGACTTGTTTCCTTCCAGAGCCCTGGTCTCATCCCTAACCATGTCGTTGTGCTCAAGCTGGTGGCTTCTCCTTGTCCCTGGGATACAGGATTCCTGTGGCTACAGTGCCACTGCCCTGGGGAGATAGAGGCCTGCCTCTATTCAGCCTGACTCTGGGCCCTTGCATATGGGAATGGATCTCCAAGACACACCCCTTCTAGGTCTACCAGAATGAATGAATTGTGAACGGTGAACTCATATTCAGTCCACACACACCAGGGCCTTTCCCAAATGCCTAGGTAGAGCACTCATTCCATTTTGATCCCTTATTACACACTTAAGACATTGTCCAATATCAATTCTCTCCAGGCCTCCCTATGTCCCTCGTATCCTCTTAACAGTTAGAACCATGCCTGGCACACAGTAGATGCTCAACAAATGCCTGTGGACCGAGGGACTAAAATTCGGGCTGTGACCCTCTCTCCTTGTTCTGTGTCCGCACCTCTCACATCTAAGCTTAAGCGTTTTCTGCTTCCTTTCCTCATCTTTACCAGTCATGATTTTCCTGGCAGCGTCTATCCCAGGCCCCTTAAGGATCAGCTGCCTGGATGTTCAATACAGCAGCCTCCAGATTCAGTCCTCATCAGCCCTGCCTCCCGCTCAAGCTTCTCTCCTGCCTCATCTGCCTCTTGAGGTTCCCACTGACTCCTCCCAGTCACTCCTCAGGCTCTAAGCCCCCCACTCCCAGGGACAACCGCACTAGAGTCCATTACCCCAATGCATCAGATAAAATAGGGAGACTGAGATCCCACCTCTGTAACGGGCTGCCTGTGGCCTTTCATCCCGTCTCTGGCTGATGATGTGAGACCTGGCAAAGCTCCTCTGTCACCCATGAACTTACAACCTCTTTACTTTTCCAGGGATGGAAGTCTCCCCTTGTGGTTTGGAGTACCATATGCACTGACTCTCAAGCTTGATCCTCTACTTGGAACACTCTTCTGGGCTCTAGGCAGCCTTCTTTCTGAATGCTTCCCATGGGAGTACCACAGACATGCCATCTTAGCAAGTCCAGAACTGAGCTCCTGGTCCTCCTAATCTAGCCCTTACATCCCTCCTTCCCATCACAAGCTCCTCTCCTTCATGCCAGAAGTCCCCCTGCTTCCTCTCCCTGACCCACATCCATCTACTACCAAGTCCCGTTCTACCTTCCAGGGCATCCAGAATCCCTTCACCTCACTTCCTTCTGTCTCCACCCCACCACCTTCATCTCAGTCTCCATCATCTCTTGCTGCTCTGCAGCCCCATTCCATCCTCCCCTGAGCTGACACAGGGACTGAGTAGACCAGGGTTAGGTTACCCCCTCAGCAGGTTTGCATCTGCCTCAGGATACCATGGCTCTCAGGCTGTGCACAGACTGTCCCTGCCTGTCCCTCCCCAGTCTCACTCCCACCATGTCAGCCCGTCATTAGGGTTTTAAACAAGACAAGCGATTTCCCAACTCATGGCCTTTGGCCTTGCTGTTCTTTTGTCCAGAATGGTTTCCCCCATTTGTCAACTGCTTAATGTCTTATCTCAGGTTGTAGATGTACTACCACCTCCTCAAAAAGCTCTCCCTGATCCTTAGTCTAAATGCTCCCTCCTGCTGTTTCCTCACACAGCTCCTGGTACCTTTCATCCATAACACTCCTGAAACATGAAATGACAGATTTGCGAGTGAGGTTGTTTGCTATTTGATGTATGGCTCTCACACCAGATTGCAAGCTCCCAAAGAAGGGACCGTGTCTGGTTAAGCCCTGACTCTAATCCTGTGCCTCAGATAGTACTTGGTACATAGTAAATGCTCAATAACTCTTTAGTGAAAAATGGATCATGAGCCTTACAGATGGACTGTAACTGAGGATCGGATTGGCCAAATGACCTGCCTGGTGTCTGAATGCCCAGGCTAAGACTACAACTCACTTCCCTCGAGTCTCCTATTTTCTCCCCACCAACACCATCACCATATTATTTATGCTATACATATCACTTCTGCTACAAAGAGGGGGCGGCGCCTGTGGCTCAGTGAGTAGGGCGCTGACCCCGTATGGCAGAGGTGGCGAGTTCAAACCCAGCCCTGGCCAAAAACTGCAAAAAAAAAGAAGGACTAATTTCTAAGAATACAGGGACATTGGTGGGGAAGAGGATTCAAGTACAGGCTGCCCTACAAAGCCCTAATTTTCTTGCTGTCCTAGCCACCCAGGCTTCACCCTGTGCCCTACACATCACCCATCATGGTCAATGGGTCTCAGTGCCAAGATTCCCCACTTGGTGTGCCACCCTTCCTCCCCACCCTGCACTCTGGATCCTGTGCAAGGTTCATTTATTCCAGAAAGCCTTTTTCAGCTACTGGGGTCCATAGCACTCTGCCAGTGTTAAGCTGCTTTCGGGTCCCTTCATGGATGTAGAGCTCTCCCTCCCCTGAAGACTATCCTTTTTCAAGGATGAAGCTATCCCTTTGTACCTCCTGGGATGATTAGTGCTGTTTTTCAGGCACTGTCTGGATCAGGGACATCAAAGGGAACAAGACAACATCTTTACTCTCATTAAAATTAGATTCTAGTGGGGGGCAGACAATTGATAAGTGAATAAGTAAATGAATAATGTAATTTCCTCTGGTGATACGGGGACACGTGGTGTTGGAGAGAACCTGATTTATACTCAGGCTTCCTGTGAGGAGATGACATCAGAGCAGAAACCTAAAGGATGGGGGAATCGGAGTGCCCTGGGTTAAGCACATGGAAGGAGAGATCAGCCATTGCCAGGAGCGAGGTCTCCTCCGCCTCAGGCTCCAGGTAAGTAGGGGTGAGGGAGGAATCTGGGGAGAGGTCCTGAGAGGCTGGGAGAAGATGCCTGTGGCGAAAGATGTCTCCTTCTGTGGGTAAGGGTGGCTTCTTCCTTTGTTTCTGCCACAAATGGCCTGGCAGAGGCTGGTGTTTGAGCGCACTGTCAACACTGCCTTCTTAGTTGATTTTTAATAATGTACTTTCTTGATGGCTAGCCTGAATCCATATAGCTCCTTCTCCATTTAAATTTCTGGGCTTAGTGGGAAGAGTTCAGGGACAGGTCTGAATAAGTCAGAGAACTTCTGTTTTTCTGCATTGCTCCTGTCCGTCTCCCTCTACCACAGCTTATCATTATAGAGCTTGCATCTTTCTGCACAAGTCCATTTCCTCCCTGGGTAAGCTGAGCAAGAGCTGTCTTAGGTCCTTGCCTGGGGAGGCAGGGAGGAAGTCATGCCAGCCAGCTGCTGGCCCCTGGCCTTGGTCCCACCTGCCACCACTTTGGTAAATTCGGCCACATCCTAATCCTGCTTCAGGGCCAGGGCTATAGAGGTCCTGCTGAGGCACATGCAGGTGAGTTTGGGGTATTTATTGGAAGGAATGTACTGTGCATACAATCCCAGCCTGTAGGAGGGAAGAGGTCAGCACTACAGGCCTGCAACACTCTCTCCACTCAGAACAGTTCCCAGCTCCCAAGCCAGCCCTGGAGGGAGAGAAAGGAAAGGACCCACATGAGTCAGGAACAACTCAGAGGTGAAGACGGGGGCACCAACAGAGCAGACTTCGGAAATACCCAGTCTAGGGGCTGGGATGCCGAGGAGTCTGGGCACTCCTGGGGGTGGGGAGGTGGCGTTAGGCTCCAGAGGGGGCTGGTTCATGAGGAATAGGTACCAATGAATAGGCAGGTGCCCAGAGCCCGGGGTTCTGGGTGCTTTTGGCCTGGAGAAACTTTGGGGGGCTGTAGTAGTGACATGGACAGAAGGTGAGGTTGATGTGTCCAAGCTATGGTCATATTCTCCTACTTTTAGTTCATTGCTTACTTTCTTAGGGCAAAACATTCCCCTTTTTCTCTACCATTGACATTCAGCATCACCTACCTCAGCCTGGCTTTCTGGAATAATTTCCCTGTCACTATCATCCTTAAGGGTCTCCCCAGGCTGGGCCTCACACCACTGAGGGCTACACACACACACACACGAGTTTTGTGCTGTCTTCCTTCTGACATATGGATATCCCACTTACAGGATATAAGCTAGAAACCTAGCTTAGATCTCTGCTGTCTCCAAAGCCTTTACGCTGAACCTCCATCTGCTCATCTGCTTTGATGTTCAGGGACTCCCCCATAGCTGGGAACAAAGAGAAAGTCCAGCGTGACCCTACAGGCTGACATTCTGGTAAAGCAGCAAACAGAAAGATGAACAGCACTATTTCACATAACTGAGTGTGAGTGTGTGGGAAAGGACAGACTATAGACATCATAGTTGGAGCCTCCCAGAAGCAGACCCTGAGACAAGGCTTTGTGTGAAATCTCCATATCATACTTACAAATCTGACTTTTTAATTTTTAATTGAGCTATATTTTACATATAGTTAATTGCATAGATCCTAGATGTGTGGTCTGATAACTTTTGACAAGTTTTATACACTGGCGGAAGATGCACCTTGGTCATGGTACAGAATATTCCCATCACACTTATGCCACTTTTCAGCTACTTCTCCTCTTCTGCACCCCCAAAGCAAGCCACTGTTCTGATTTTTATCATGCTAGCTTTGTCTGATCTTGAACTTTACATAAATGGAATTATACAGTATGTGCTCTTACATATCTGACTTCTTTCATTTAAATTGATGTTTTTGAGATTTATCCATGTGGTTGCATGTATCAATAGTTCACTTCTTTTATTGCTGCATAGTATTCTATGACAGTATTATATTAAAATTTCTTTATTCACCTGTTGATGGACCTTTGGGTTGCTTTCATTTTGGGGGTATTATGAGTAAGCTTCTGTGAATTGTGACTAATCATGTACAAATCTTTCTGTTCATCTTTGTTTTCATTTCTCTTGGGTAAATACCTAGAAGCAGAGTTGGTGGCTATATGTTGGGTATAAGTTTAACTTTATAAGAAACTGACAAACAGTTCTTCTAAATTCAGTTGTACCTCAGTGTCCATAGGGATTGGTTCCAAGTCTCCCTAAGGATACCCACATTTGCAGATGCTCAAGTTCCTTATACGAATGGAATAATATTTTCATATAACCTACACAGTCCTCCTTTAAATCATCTCTGAATTACTCACAATACTTAGTAAAATGTAAGTTCTATGTAAATAATTGCCATATAATGTTGTTTTTCTATTTGTATTTTTATTATTGTATTTTGTTATTTTTGTGAGTTTTTTTCAAATACTTCTGATGCACAATTGGTTGAATCTGTGGATACAGAAGTTTTGAGTACAGAGAACTGACTGTATTGATAGAATAAGTAGAATTATTATTATTGTATTGTTTGTCTTTTGTTGATTTCATTATAAATTCCTATCTTTATTCTGGATATGAGTCTTCACTAATATACTATGACATCCAAAATGGAACAGACTGTTTCTATCTTGTTCCTTCCTATACAGGTATTTTAGAATACAAATCAAATTCATGAAAAGAAGACAAGGAAAGAATGGAAAATAGGAAAAAATGAGGGAAGGGAGAAGAAAACTTCCTGTAGATGCCTCACTTTGTGAATGATCATGATAAAAGAGTGTTCATTAATGAACCAGTATCAGCCTAAAGAATGATTTTAGTATTAGTCTATGCTGGTCCCTATCTTCCTCAACATTTTCACCAGTAATTTGGGACAAGAAAAATGGTTGGATTCTAATCAACTTGATATATGCTATAACTATTAACAGGAATAATCAATACATCAGGTAACAGAAGCAGCAGTGAAAAATATCTTGACTAGTCCTAGTAGGCATAATAACAATAACAAAAATAATAATGGCCCTCTCAAAAATGTCTATGCCATAATTCCATAGAAATATGATGAAAAGAAAATCTAAGAAGATACGACATTTTCTTAAAGGATATAACTAATCCTCTGTGGTTCCTAAGGGTAGAACTCAAACCCAGAAGCACCAAGGAATTTTTTTAATTCCACATGAAGAAGAAATCTTTAAACGCCCCCGCCCCCCGAGGTGGGCCTGGGATGGGATGATTTCTTTGGGAGGAGGTATATTCTGGGATTCTTGTCCCTAAATGTATCTAAACGTAGCTTGGAGGTGTCTTTTAAGATCCCCCTGGCTCTCAGAGACTGTCCCTTGAATGGAAGTTACATACAGGGTTATGGAAAGGAGAAAGTTGACTGTACTTTTTCATCCAACCATTTCATGTCTATCTGAGCCAGAGCTGCAGGACTCTGGCTTCATGTTGGAGATCCCAACATTCTGTTGATAATACCTGTAGCTCAGCAGCTAGGGCTCCAGCCACATACACTGGAGCTGGTGGGTTCGAACCCAGCCCAGGCCCGCCAAACAACTACAACCAAAAAATAACCGGGTGTTGTGGCTGGTACTTATAGTCCCAGCTACTTGGGAGGCTGAGGTAAGGGAATCGCTTAAGCCCAAGAGTTTGAAGTTGCTGTGAGATGTGATGCCACGGCACTCTACTGAGGGTAAGATAGTGAGAGTCTGTCTCCCCCGCCCAAAAAAAGATTAAAAAGATAAAGGAGGAGAGCTCAAGTCCTTGCCAGGCAGCCCACCCCGTCTCCAACCTCAGGGCTCTCCACCACCAACAGTATCACAGCACAAAACAAAACAAAAAACTGTTATTACACCAATTGTGCTTCTCACGATCAATCAAATCCTAGAATTGAAGAAATACAGTATTTTCTGGGTCTTGTGCCAGTTCTAAGAAAAAGAAAAAAAAGAGAGAGCCAAAATTAGCTGCAGTGTTCCATTCATCAGAGCCTTGTTCCCACCAATCATGCAGAATAAGGAAGACCCCTTCCTCAGATTTTTGCGTTCTGGGGTGCTCTGTACCCATTCCTTAGAATTCTCCCATTCTCCAACATGTGGGGGAGGCCTGGGGGGACTGCATTCCAGAAGCAAGTTATAGCTCTTGACCTCAGGGATGACTCCAGGGTCTGCCTTTCTCTTTCTGGGTCCCAGCCTTAACATCCTCCTGGAGAGAGGTCAGGTGAGGGACACAGACTGGTGAGTGAAGGGGGAGCCCAGACGGAATCAAGACATTTCTTAGGTTCCAGGGAGAAAAGGACACTTTGTGGAAGGGTTAGGGGCAGAGCAAAGAATGCATCCTTCCTGGAACAGACTTGAAGCCACAGATTAGCAGTTGTAGACCTCACATGGCACCCCCACTATTGCCAACTTTAAGGGAATTTCCATCTCCTTTTTGCCCCTCAGTTCACCCTCCACCCCTGCCCAGTCCCCAGGATGGGTGGGAAGGGAACTTTGGAAATTCCCTTTTTAGGAACATGAGTGACTGAAAGCAGAACAAAGGGATACTGAGAACCGAAAAGGATCCCTTAACCCCCACCTCCCACCTTCATCCTCAGCTACAGCATCCTCTGAAAGGAAGAGGACTCACCAGACTCATCTGCAGGTGCTGAATTTTTCCCAGACCTCCAGCCCACCCTCCTCCAGTATCCCAGCTGCCCATCCCACTGGGGAGTCAGCAGTCTCAGCCGACAGCTGGATTGTGCAATCAGCAGCCCAGATGTGGCTGGGACTCTGGCTTGCGGCAGCTGCCTCTGTCATCACCCAGAGCCTATGGCCTTCATTTCACCCTTGAGCTGTACTCTAGCAACATTCCTGTCCCCATCCCAGACAGGCCCCACCCAGCCATCATCCTCCTCCAGCAGCTCCAGAGAACACTTAGTGGCCGAGAATCACAGCTCAGCTCAGCTATACAATGCTGTGCCACCAGTGGAGGGTGCAGGGTCGAACTTGGCCTCAAGACGTATGAGCTAAAGCTTGAACCCTGAGTTCTCTCCTAAATTTTTTTCTGCATTCCTGAGGCCCTTGAGTTTAGTGGTGCATTTATTGCTCCCCACAGGAACTGGAAAAGATATAAAAATCTTTTATTGCCCTTGGGTATTCTAAACAGGGCAAGGTCCCATCCCGTTCTGCAGCTACCATGACCACTGTTTTCACAAAACCTTGGGTGTGGTCAGTTATCAGCAAAGCCATCGATTGTTTGGTCCTAGAATTGGCAGTTGGTCAGGCTTACAATCGCCCACTCTCTCCCTCACATATGACAGCCTGGCCCAGCAGATGCACTGCAATTGTTTGCAAAAGGGAAAAAATGAAATGAAGGTTCACAGAGATGGAGAGAGTTACCCAAGGTCACACAGTAAAACAGTAGCAGAGATGGGATAAAAACTCAAGTTTCGGCCTTATAATCAGTTTCCTTTCCTCTATGCCATGATCTTTGACTTCACAATGGTGGTGGTGGTGTTTGTAATGGTGGGAATATGATGATGATGATGATGATGACAATGGTGGAAATGGCAGTGGTAATGACAATAATGGTGATAATGGTGGTGATGATGGTGTGGTAGTGATAATAGTGGTGATGGTGGCGGTGGTGCTGATGGCAGTAATGGTGATGTGAAGGTGGTAATGATGATGGTTAAGGAGGTTATAGTGTATTTCATGGTATACATATACCACAATCTGTTAATACATTCCTGAGTAGGTGGCACTTGGGTTGCTTCTACATCTTGGAAATTGTGAATTGAGCTGCAATAAATATTCTGGTAAAAATGTCTTCAAGGTAAAATGATTTTTGTTCTTCTGAGTAGATACTTAGTAATGAGTTTGTGGGTGCTATTCAGCCATAAGAAAGGATGCAGACTTTACATCTTTTGTGTTTACCTAGATGGAGTTGAAACACATTCTTCTCAGTGGAAAAAAATCCAGTGTACTCAATACTAATATGAACACAAAAGAAAAAACAAAAATATAGTCTGGCAAGGGGGAGGTGAAAGGAGGGGGGAGGAGGGAGGGCGATTGGTGGGATCTCACCTAAGGTGCATAATGTGAGGGTGTTTAGCACACCCCCTGGATGATGGGCTCCACTACAATTTAAACTTTACCTTAGAATTGAAAACAATGTAACCCAAACAATTGTACCCTCATATTAATTTGTAATACAATGTTAAAAATAGGTGAAGAATCTTATAGATATCTCACCAAAAAAAAAAAAAAAGAAGAAGAAGAAGAATATGCAATGGCCAACAGATATATGAAAAAATTTTAACACCACTAATCATCAGAGAAATACAAATCAACACCACAATAAGATGCCATTTCATCCCAGTTAGAATGGCTGTTATCACGAAGACAAAAAATTTAACAAATGCTGGAAAGGATGTCAAAAAAAAAAAAAAAAGGAGGTTATAGTGTGTGATGTGGAGACAGTGGTAGAGATAGTGGTATGACGGTGATAATGCCTTGGTGTGATAATGAAGACAAGTTACCTTCTCTCAAGGAATTCTCTTTAGGAATACATAGCTTATTCCAACACTTTGGGATCTCATTCTTCAACTTTGGAATGACTGGAAGTTTGGATGAGTTCTTATTCAAATCTTTATTGAGCAGCAGAAACTAAGCCTCATGTGGCAGCCATGAAAATGCACTGTCCAGAAATGAACGGAGGGTTCCTGCTGCTGCCCTTCTTGTGCCCTCACTTGTGCTGAGGCCCCCCTCCCAGTGCCTACTTCAGCTAATGACCAATGCCAGCCCAGTCCTGGAGATAAAGAACTCTTCAGCGGGTGACTTTGGCCTGGGAACCTCCTGTCAGGCTCCTAATCATGGCCGAAACCCTCTCAGAGCTGCAGCACTCTGAGGAGGAGTCTCAGACTCCTCCTTCCATCCCTTCATCCTTCCCTCTCTCCTCCACAGGGATCATACACACAGCAAGCTGGGGTCTCCTCGCCTTCTCCTTTGCTCTTCACAGGCATTTCCTCCAACAGATCTCTTCCATGTCTACCCATGTCTTATTCTGTGCTTTTCAGTAGACTCAAATTAATAAGCCCGAGTGACCAAGCTGAATAATAGCACTCCAGGGAAAATAAAAATAATCAATAAAATATTTTAACGATGAGACTGATTTTCTTCTGTGACTTAAAATCTGTCTCTGAGGACAATTCTAGGCAGAAATCCTTTAGAGGCTTTCAGAAATGAAAGTGAGATTGCCTTCGGATAATTACATTGCTAGGGACTTGAAATGTAGTGGCGAGAAGGGAGGAAGGTGAGAGAATCACAGGTATGTTCAAGGGATGGCGAGCAACCAAAACGGCTGGTGTGGAGGAAAGGATTAGGGAAGAGGGGGAGCTACGGCTGGATAGACGGGGACTGGGCTGGGACTTTGAAGCCTGAGAGAGGACTTGAGATTTGATGAGATTAAAAAAAGAGACAACCGAAGATTTTTGAAGGGGTGGAAGTGGCATTACAGAGGAGCAGGGTAAGGAGGAACTGTAGGGACTGCTGGGGTTCCCCAGACAAGCAGCAGTGAGAGCTGGACTTGAAATGGTAGATGTGGTGAATGCTAAAGCTGTGTTGGAAAGGGATGAACAGGTCTCATTGCCTCGCTGGACGTGGACTTTAAAGAGGAGGTGTGGAACCTCCAGCTGAAATGAGTTACTTACTGGAGGGAATGTTATAAATTGTTTAGGGTCATGTTTTTCCAGTAGTCATGTCCACTGGGGACTTTAAAATGTGGGCCCAGAGCACAGAAAAGAGGCTTTAGGCTGGGAAGTGGCCTTAGAAGGCAAAGGAGTGAAGGCGTTCCCCTCCCAGAGCCATCAGGAGTGCGCTGTGCATGCTCAGACCAGAAAGCAGAGTCCAGGAAGAGCCTGGTGGCAGAGGGGGGAGGGAGCTGGGCGGGCAGAATCCTCTGTAACCAGAGCTTAGGGGACACTGGCAGTCCCGAGGACTGTGTCCGATGCCCCATGTCCCTCCACAGCTTTCTAGCCTGAGGGGGGCCCATGTCGGCCCTGAAGGGAATGGGGGGAGGCATCTGGGGCTTTCCCACAGACTTCAAAGAAACTCTCCTCTAGGGTCACATCAGAAGAGAGGGGTGACATTCTGGCAGAACTCAGGACTGCCGAGCCTGCCACAGGGGTGGCCTCCCACAGGCTGCTCCTGTGGTCCAGTGGACACGTTGCTCTCCTGGGGTCAGCGCCGGGACGGCAGCAGCCTCCGTGTGAGGTGGTGGTGCTGGCATCTGCGTCCCTGGAACAGGGACTAGGAAAACAGATGACCTCAGGCTGAAAGCTCTTAGAATCGTTGCTCAGAAGAGGGCGGAAAAGACGAGACTAAAAATACATGCAGACCCAAATTCCCTACCTCTCCAGAAAAATTCCAAGCAGAGTATCCTACAAATGTGTCTGACACAGGCTCCTGGACTTGGCTGTTCCTTCATCAGCCTGTTGATTACGCTTTTCCTGGACTTAGGCACCTGCCCTCTGCCCAAGCCTGGCTCCCCTCTGTCTGCAGGGCAGGCTGGGCTCCTTCCTACCCCCTGCCTTTGCCCGTGCTCTCCCCTTCCCTTGACGCATCCCCTGCTCCTCTTGGTGTCTCCCCAGCTTATCCGGGACCCATCGCACAGATCACCTCTTACCTCCTCCAGGGAGCCTCCAGGCTTCTAAGCTCCTCTAGATTGAGAACCTGAACCATACAATGTACCAGAAGATGCTCTATCCTTCCCTCAGTCTCTGAGCATTAGACTTATCTCAGAGCCATGATAGAATCTTCTTAATGAGGGAGGGAACTCAGCTCTACCCAGGCTGCTCTTGAACTCCTGGTGTCAAGTCCTCCTCCCACTCAGTCTCTTGAGGGACTGGGAGCATAGGGACGTACCATCACACCTGGTATTTTTTTCTATCTCCAAAATCACCTAGCCCAAAATTGAGTACATGGTACATGCTTAATAAATGTTCCTTGTGATTAATTGATTAAATAGAATGGTTTAGTTTGAATACTTGAATATACTTGGATTCTTAGGGAGAGGAAAGAATGAGTGAGGCGGGCACAGGGAAATTATCTGGAAGGATGGGAGCCCTCACTCTCATCATGTGTGTGCCCGTGCCCTCGTGTGGGACATGCTTGGGAGGCTCTGCATAAAACCCAACAAAAGAGCTAGAATGTTTGGAATTCCTGAGAAGTTTCTAGGGTTCTCAAAATGGCCCTAAACACTCTGAAAAGCCAAGGGCCCCATCCTGTGTGCCACCACTGCCCAGGCTTTGCCCAGAGCCCACTGCCTGTGGCTGGAGTTTGAGGAGCTTTGCTGGTGAGAGCCCAGAGCAGAAGCTGGGTTCTGTTGCTTCTGCTATGTCTGACTGGAGGTTTGTCTGCAATGGTGGGAGCGAGGATATAAGAAGTCAAGGGCATGTCCAATGGCTGGTGGCTTCTTTACAAGCAGAGCTTTGCTTCTCTCCCAGTGCCCTCTCCTCCCACTGCCCTGTCCACCTGTCTCACCCCTAACTCGGGGGCCTCTGCCCTGCAGAAGCCCAGGGCCTAGACATAAAATATGACACATAGTAGGTACCTAAAGGTTAGAGGTAAATCGGAGGAGGAGAGAGGGTGGGAGGAGGAAATTAGTTTTTATTCCAAAACTTTTGGCAGAAGGACAGTAGAGGGGAAAAAGGGAATAGATATGTAGATTTGTCTGTAGCAGACAAATAGCACAGTAGCTCCCCCAAACAGCAACTTAACTCAGTGTTAATAAAATTACTACAGATGATAGTCAAAATAGTAAACATTAAACCTTTTGATATGCTGGAGAAGGACACAAGATTCTGACACCACAGTTTAGCTTGACTCACAGAGGAAGGGAAGTCCCCCCAGCTTCTCTCCAACCCAGGGCATGTCAGGGCAACAATCGTGGGCCTTCTCATCTCTGTCTTACCTGCTCTCAAAAGACTCTTTGCTCCGGTCAGAGCTGGACATTCCCTGGCCAGGTCTGCCAGTGGGTAGGCTAACTCAGGCACCCCCTTCTAGCAGCAAATCTGTCTCCTGGGGACTCAGCCTTCCTAGGCAGGTCTGCCAGCCTCCCTCACTTCCTGTGCTGTGTCCTGGCTCCCATAGGCAGCAGCAGTCATATGCCTCTCAGCTTGCCTGTGGCTGGGCAGAGAAGGCATTGCCAGCTTCTAGCTAGGGGGGAATGGTCTAGGGACCCTAAGACTGCCACTCAGATGAGCTACTGAGACATTAGGGACTTGGGAGCAGGCAGTGCCCCTTAGGCTTCTAGGCAAGAGCCTCCCGTGCCAGCTTCAGGGAGATACTGGGCACTTGCCTGCAGATTAAGCTACTACTTTGTTTCCCTTTTGGATTTTATCCTGTGTTTACGACTCCCTTGGCAGGAGACCTAGAAGGAAGGGAGGTGAGCAGTAGGATTCAGGCTCTGAACCTCCCCGGAGCCCTAGCAAGGAGCCAGAGCAGCAATTACTCAGTGAAGATGTTAAATACGCCATTCTCAAGGTCACACTTTGCCCACAGCCTATCCATTCTGTAAAATTCTGCTTACAAGGTAATGTGATAAGGGGGAAAGAACCGAGAGATAAGAGACCTAGGATTTTGCCCCAGCTCTGCCCATGAGGAAATCCTTACTCTTCAGTGCCCTCGTCTTCCTTTAATCCAGAAGACCCCTGAGGTCCTCAAAACCTCTGCTGCGAAGCAATTTTACAACTGGAATTTAGTCTGATACCAGCAGCCCTGTGTGCAGGACAGAAGCTGACGTGATCCCAGACCTTGCGATTTAACGATGGAGTGGTGGGGTTAGGAAAGAAAACTAACATGTGTAGACCAACTGGAGAAAAATTCAAGACAGACTTTGATTGAATGCCTGAGTGAATGGATCAGACCAGCAGTGCCTGGCTTGTGGGCTGGGACTCTTGCAAGGGATCTGTACATCCAAATGCCCTACAAGCACCGACCGAAGGCTGAATAAATAATACAACATGCACATATATGTGTGACTATTTTTCAAATCATCAATGCTGCTGTCACGAATGAAACCCAGATTCATTAGAAAATGGTCCTAAATGCAGACTGCCATTGGGTTACCATGCATTTTCTCAAACAGCAGACCTTATAAAGACAATTGCTATTTACAGTGAAAATAAAACAATATCTGTGCTTTTCTTTAAAATATGCCAGGGATAAAAGGAAGGGGGTGGATGAAACTAGAAGTAGAGAATGTTAATAATTATGGAAGCTGGATGATGACTATTGCGGGGATTATTATACTGCTGTCTCGACTTTTGTATGTTTGAAATTTTCCATAATAAAATGTTTTTTGAAAAGTATAAATGCTCTTATGTGGTCATTCATGGAATCTTTTGGCATTAAAAAAAGGGGGTCCTTTGTGGAAAGCTGCTCACAATACATTGTTGAGTGAAAAAAAGCAGTTATAAAGCCATATGTAAGTATGACTTCAATTCGTTTTCTTTAAAACAGTACACACATGTGTGTATGTGTGTGCGTGTGTGTGTGCGCGTGTAGGAAAAGTCATTTCAGACCCTCACAAAGATGTGAATGGTGGGTACCCTTAAGTAGAGGAAATGGGGCAATCTTTATTTTGTTCATTTGTATACACAAATAACATAGTTATTGTTATTTGATGATGAACATAGTTTCTTTTTGTTATCAGCCTAAGATATTTTTAAGCTTCACAGTAGGTATTTGTAGATTCCAAAAGGCTAGGGGCACTAGATTGCACCCATGCATGCTATAGGGATCCAGAGAGATGGGCATGGGTAGTAGGCTTTGGGAAGCTGCTGCATGGACAGCCTCATGCTGGGTCTTCAGGATAAGCAGGATTTAGAAATTCCAAGGCGGGAAGACGTGCCAGGCAACACAAAATAAGGACATCTTGTCTTGAGAGAATGGCTTTCCCAGAGCAGGGATGAACCCAAGGGCCAGGGGAGCTGCAGGGGGTATGGAGCAGAAATGGAAGGGCTGGGTGGGACAAGGTCTTGAAGGGCCATGGGGTTCTGGGAAAAGAGGAGTCTGAATGTCTGGCTAAAAATTGTCCTGGGTATGTGTGTGAGTGTGCACGCGCGCATTAGCTGTGGCATTCAGAACAAGGGATAATTGGAAAAACATGACCAGTGCTGAGCCACACACATTTGGGGACATGTGGCTCCAGTTCTGAGATTGTTTGTCATTCCTTATTTCAGGAAAGCAGGAAGACAAAAGATGAAGCATTGAACTCAACGAATATTCAGATGTCACCGAAAAGTCATCCTGAGGCCAAGACCGCCATCTATCAACAGCCAACTTTCAGGGCTGCCGCCCCCCCCATGACCAACCCCACTGCTAGGCTGTCTGTATGCACAGTGCCAACTGCGGTTAGGATCAGGGCCGTCAGCAAGCAATAGGAGCTTTCGCACGCTGGAAGAGGGAGTTCTGGCAC
Source organism: Arctocebus calabarensis (assembly GCA_963573935.1). Lineage (NCBI taxonomy): Eukaryota > Metazoa > Chordata > Mammalia > Primates > Lorisidae > Arctocebus > Arctocebus calabarensis. Next base: position 30,442 of record CAUYON010179044.1, read on the forward strand.
TTGCCCAAGGGTTTGCCGGAAGGGAGCTGGAGGGGCGGCGGGGTGCAGAGGAAGAGGCCGCATTACAGGCAAACTGGAGGCAATCTGGGAAACTCCCAGAAACCCCAGCACAAACTGTGGAGAGAGCCTGGATGATCCATAGAGGCCTACATGACCTCAAGGAGGCCCAGACTCACTGGCTTCCAAAAGACCAGAAGTCGATAGCGCACTTCTCTGTACCTCTGTGCACTTATAGGCAACAAAAGCAGAGGTATAAGGGTGGGGTTAGGAGTTCCAATCAGACCTCTAGAGGATCTAGAGAGTGCAGAAGACCGTAGAGCATTCGGAGACTAGGCTGGGCACCTGCTAGGAAGACCTACAAGGGGATGATCATTCAAACCCTCTTTGATGGAGGTGACAGAGGGAGGATTTGCAAACTGCTAGCATGGAGCCTCTCTGAGCTTCCTTCATTCACTGTTACCTAGGAGATCTTAACTTCACCTGATGTGAAGAGGCTTGAGATCTTAAAGTTGGATGCAACATTACCCAACATTGGTTTAACATTTGCCAGAACAGTAAACATAGTGTTTGGCTCTGAGTAGAAACTCAACAAATGTGAGGCCCCCTTCCCAACCCTGCAGCCCTAACTCTTCTCTCCTTACGTCCTCTGAGGAGACCTGGCAGCCTTCATCAGGAATGTAACAGCTTACTCTTTGCTCTTCCAGCCAAGTCCTTTTCCCCCTTCACTCAGCCAAAATAAGGTTGGACTTTCTCAAAATGTTTACTAGGAGACTAAGAAATAAACAAAGCTAAACTAAAGGCAAGTGACGAAGGTTGAGGAACTATTACAGGATTCCAGAGTCTATCAGTAATGTTGGGTCAAAAAACCCAACCCCAATCCCCTAGGATTATTTATTTTTTTGAGAAGTGCTTCTTATTTCTTCTTTTATTATTCTAGTTCTCATTATTAAGTTTTGTAAATACTTCTGAGCATATGCCATGTGCCAAGCATTGTGTAATCTGATCATTTATCATTTCATCAGGCACAATTAATGTGTGCATATATTGTTTTATCCTGCTGAGAGGGGTTAAATAATTTACTCCCAATCATCATCTGTAAAGTGGGAGGGCTGGGATTTGAAACCAAGATTTGTGACCTCAAAATCTAGGTATCAATCATCCTACATCAGCTTTTCTTTGGCTGTGTGTCCACATTCCCCCTCGCAACATAAAGCATCTAAAGTGGGGTGCCCATCCAGAGACACACATGAACCTTGTGACCCATTCTGGCCCAGGTCAAATTCATGCAGAATCCTTACTCTGGCCATGAAATAGTTAGCAACCTCAAGAAAACAAATGAATGGGATCATCTTGCATTTCCTTAATCATTTTTTTCCCCTATGGACTTTATGTGTATAAAGTTCCCTCGTCTACTTCATGGTGCATTATCATTTGTCACTATTGCCATCCTTTATTTGCTATTTACATATTTGTTTATTTTTAGGAAAACAAACACAGACCAGCACTCATCTTAAGAAATAAAACATAATAAGGGCGGCACCTGTGGCTCAAAGGAGTATGGCGCCAGCCCCATATACCAGAGGTAACAGGTTCAAACCCGGCCCCAGCCAAAAACTGCAAAAAAAAAAAAAAAAAAAAGAAAGAAATAAAACATAACAAATAATTTACAACTACCTGTGTTCCTCCCCAATCTCGTCCACTAATTTGACCCCCCAAGTTATAAATATGGTGAATATTATGTTAATTGTTCTCTTGATTTTTTAAAAATACACTTTTAACACATATACTTAATACACATATGTGTATTTTTAAATATAATTTTCTGTAGTTTTGTTTGTTCTTATACTTGCAGGATTATAGCTGAGGACCAGAACCTTCTGCAATTTCTTTCTTCCATTTAAAATTATGCTGTCAAGATTCAGCCATGTTGTAATAGTTCCTTTTTCTTTTTTATTTTCTTTAATCCTACTATGAAAAATAAACAAATAAATTTATCAATATTTTTAATCACTTTGCATCTGACATATCTTGGAGTATCTCTTGAGTTTAGTTCTGTTCTTAAAAGACACTTCAAAAACAACTTCGATGTGGGTCTTTTGTGGTTGTGCATTGTCATGCAAATGAAAATTTGGTTAAATATTAAAGTATTAATTCAAAAATTTTCTTTCAACATTTAAAAAATATTATTCCACTGTGTTTATCCTTTCATGGTTGCTATTCAGAAATCTAATGTGAATACAGTGCTTGTGCTCTTTTTAATTGATTCAAATACACATAGATCATGAGTACATTTATGCGTATGTGGGGTACAATGTGTTGATTTTTTTTTATACAATCTGAAGTGGTTACATCAAACCAATCAACATAGCTTTTGACTCATTTACTTGATTATTGTGTTAAGACATTTATACACTTGACAGATTTGACTTGTACTCTTGCAATATGCTTCATAGGTGTGGTTCTGCTTTTACCCTCCTTCAATCAAACCTCCTCCCTCCCCACCCTCCCCATTCCATTTCTCTCCCTCAACCTGGGCTATAGTTGTGTTCTATCTTTCACAACAAAGTGTGAGTAAATATAAGTAGGTTTCATAGAAGTACTGAGTACACTGGATACTTTTTCCTCCACTCTTGAGATACTTTACTCAGGACAATATGTTCCAGGTCCCTCCATAAAAGAGGTAAATGCTCCATCTTGTGCTTTTTTAGTTCTTTTTTAGTTCCTTTCTCTAAAAAAGCTTTTAAAATATTCTCTTTTACACTGATATTCTTAAACTTTTCTATAGGGGATTTAGGAGTGAGGTTTTTCTTCTCTCTCCTTTTTGTACTTTATCAATCCTTTTAAACTGAGATTTTTTTTTTAATTCTGATAACTATACCTATTACTTTACCAAATATTTCCTCCTGATATATTGTTTTATCTTCTTGATCCTTATGCTTTTGTCTTCTGGGATGCCTATTTTCTGGAAGTTAGTACTTCTACTCCCATACATATCTTTAATTTTTCTTGTATATGTTCTATATTTTATTCTTTCCTGCCACATTCTGAGAAATTCCTTCAATCTTTTTTTTTTTTGTAATTAAATCATAGCTGTGTACATTAGTGCAATTGTGGGGTACAATGTGCTAGCTTCATATACAATCTGAAACATTTTCATCAAACTGTTTAACATAGCCTTCATGGCACTTTCCTAGTTATTGTATGAAGACATTTGTATTCTGCATTTAGTAAGTTTCATCTGTACCCTTATAAGATGCACCATAGATGTGATCCCAC